>CAJVQA010002487.1:0-21827 GCA_910591915.1 Cetraspora pellucida | reverse complement strand
AAGATCTGACTATCTCTCTACTCGAGTCTTCTCAAATGGACTTCTTGTTATCTAATTTCAACAGATTTACATGACCACAAGAACTTATCTAGTGTTTGCACTATTTAATTGCCGGTTTGCATTCTTTTGTGTAACTACAACCTTGTTCCCAAGGACAATGTCATGTGATCTGTTATACAAATGCCCCATAACCTACTAGTCATGCTAGTAAGACTGCCATTACAGATATCCTAACTCAATCATTAGTAACAGTTGTCATAATATAAATATTATATAGGTAATTATCCAAATTTTTACTGTCAATGGGATTTGAACACCCAACCTACCACTTGGAGAGTTGACAATCTGACTACTTTACTAGGTCACTACATCCTTAATCTAATTGTTAGTAACAGTTATTATAATATAAATATTATTGTCTGAAGTGTAGCAGAGGACATTTAATGATTATGCATGGTGATACAAAAGTTGTGTTTTTGATGCATCAATAATTATGTTTTTGATTAATTAATTATTAATGCATCAAAAACATAATTTTGAAAATTTTTGTCTGTTCGCACGCGTGTCTATAATTGTACTTTAGTATAACAAACAACATGTAATCATGCAATATGATGATCATATGTTTCAGACACACAATGCTACACATTAACCTAGTATAGATAATTATCCAAATTTTTACTGTTAATGGAATTTAAATATCCAACCTACCACTTGAGAAGTTAACAGTCTAATCACTTTATTAGTTTATTACATTTCTTTAATTATTATTTTATTATTTATTATTTATTATTATTATATTATTATTATTTAGTATTAGTTATTCTTATTATTATTATATTATTATTAGTAATAGTTACTAGAACTTTCTGGTTACTTAGTAGTTACTTAGTCACTTAGTTGCTTAGTCATTTAGTTACTTAGTCACTTATTTGCTTAGAAATTAGTTACTTAGTAATCATTAGTTACTAGTTACTAAAACTTTCTAGTCACTTAGTAATCACTTAGTCATTTAGTTGCTTAGTTACTTAGTAGCTTAGAAATTAGTTACTTAGTAATCATTAGTTATTAGTTACTAAAATCTTTTAGTCATTTAGTAATTATTTAATTATTTAGTCACTTAGTTATTTAATGCTTAGTTGCTTAGTTGCTTGGCTGTTTAGCTACTTGGCTTACAGATATATAAAACCTTGTTAAAATTTTCAAGTTTGATTAAACAACAAACACTTTCCTTCTCTTTATATTGTAAACATATTTTGGAATTTTTTAGAAACAGAAATCTAAGAATAGCCCTTCTTGTTATTATTTTAATAAATAGCTTTTAATTATAAACTATATTAATACTTTTTCTTTAAAGTAATTCTTATAAACAAGATTTATTTTCTTTTAATAAAATAAAATAAAGTTATTAGTATTGCATTAGCTTTTCTAAACTGTTTCAGAAAAAGATATAATTTCTTGACAATGTCTAACAGAAGCTATACTTCTTTTTTGGATATAGCATATACTTATAAGGAATTCTCTATGCTATATTATCATTATAGTATAAAAATTAAAAAGACTTTTATCTATAACAATGCTAAAGTTTAAGTAAACTTTTTAAGAGTATAGCAATTTAATAACTAATTCTTATTACAAATGTTGATTTTATTATAATACACAAGTTAAATAAATAAATAAAATGTAAATAATAAGTAAACAACAAAAAAAATTTGCTATTATTTTATCCTATATCTGTCAAATAATAATAGTATAATAGCAGTATAACAGTAAAATAATAGTAAAATAACAAAAGGTTTATTGATATAAATAACATAATAGTAACATAATAGCAAAATAATAGAACTATTTTATTATTTTGGTATTATGTTACTATTATGTTACTCATATTAACAAACTTTCTGTTATTTTATTATTATTTTACTATTATATTACTATTATGCTATCATTATTTGACAGATATAAAATAAAATAATGTCAGATTTTGTTTTTGTTACTTATTTTTATTTATTTATTAATTATAAAAATGAATACAGAAGACCTTAAAAGATTTATCTAGAAAATAAAATAATTTTAAAGTTAAACCAATGACCTGAACATAATTCAATAATATTAACACAAATTACAAGTTCAAAAGATTTAAAATAAAATAATTAAGCAAAAATGGTAGATATAATAATTAGTAGAAAACCTTCAGACAAACTTCTTAAATAAGTAATATAAAATTATATATATAATTAATTATATACTCTTTCTGTAATAATTTATAAAATTATATTATTAAAAAAATTATTAATAAAAATTGAGACCAAAGAGATCACTTTAATACTAAAAAAAATATATATATATAACTTTTTTTTTTAGATATTAAAGTAAGGATCTCAAATGAATATACAAGATCAACTCTCTCTAATGATTACTTAGACACAAAATCAGTAGAAAAAAAAATTAACTTTCTGCACAAACAGCAATAGAAAACACCCTAAACAACATTAAAGAAAAGTAATAGTAATAAAAAAAGCACCAAACAAGCTTAGAAGCAAAAGCACTACAAGTGTTAGCAAGATAGTTATAGGAGAAAACCAAGTTTTTTATAGAAATTTTAGCAAAAAGTGATAATTTTGGAGGATCGTTAGTAACCTTATATGTAGATCTGTTTGGATTACACAAACAACATGTACAGCCTAGACAGACAAACACATATGAGATATTAAATAGAATAAGATAAACAAGCCACTTGTAGAACAAACAAACAAGATACAACTAGAATACATGATAAAACATCTGAGAAAATAGAGTCATAAAAATGAATAAAAATCTTTATAAAGAGTAAAGAGAAAGTTTACAAGCACTTTTCATAAAAAAAGCATACTGGGCTATGAATAGTATGCATAACAAAATTTTTTTCAATGAGGCAGATAGAACATACATAGTACTAAATAAAGAAAACAAAATTATTGCAATGCTTACAAACCAAAACCCAAATGAGGTGGCTCTTTTATGACTAACAAGAAAAATATTAGAAAAAGCTAAGAAAGAACAGCTTGAGAAAAAACTAAACATAAATATAGGAAACTGAGACCTGGCAATAGAAGCAGAAAGAAGACAAATATAGTATAACCAAAATAAAAAACAGAAAATAATAACAAAAAAAATTGAAGAAGAAAGAATCAAAGAAAAACAAGAAAGGACAAGAAACATAGAAGAGGAAATTAAAAAAATAAAGAAACAAAAAGAAGCAAATATATTACAAAGAGAAAAATGGATAAAGATAAGTATAAAAGGAAATAACAAACTGCCAGTTGAACCTTTTATCCAGAAACAAGAACTTAGAAAACAAAGAGAGATAAATGAACAAGAAGATATAGAAATAAATAGCAAGCAATCAAAACAAAACATGTTAAAAGAAGAAAGAGAAAGACAAAAAAGAAGAAAACAAGAAACAGAGAAAGAAATCAACATTGTAAAAATAGCATTAGAACAAAGTATATGGGCACTAAGCAGAAGAAGTTGTAATCGAAACAACAGCTTAATCGCCAATATACCAGCATACAAGGTTTCTGGAAAAACAAAAGAAGAGCATATAAACTTTATTAGATGGTCTCTAAAGAATAATACATATGTGAAAAATATCAATGAAGCATTCAAAAAAGAAAATCTGTGAATAGAAGTGGTCTTTGACTGTAATTATAGTAGGGATAAAGCTATACAAAGAATTAATAAAAAAGAAAGTAATTTGTACAAGATGATATCAAAAGATGAAGAAAAGAAAGAAGGAAAAAAAAAAGACTTAAAGACTATGATAAAGAACAACAATATAAAAGAAAACATATACTAAGTTTTAGAAAAAAGAAGATTAAAGAAGATGCTAACAGAGAAGAACAAAACAATTATGAATATAAGAAAAAAGAAAGACCCATTATTAAGATAATGTACCTAACAATATAGAACCTATCAGCTAATATAAACAAAAGAAAAGTAGAGTATATTTGCAGAAAAATCAAAGATGTACAGATAATATGCATCAAAAAATTTAAGTACAAAGCTCTAGCAGTAATACAAATGCAAAGCATAGAAGAAGAAGATATTTCATGATTATTACTAACAGACAATAATAAGTTGATAAGAGTAACAAAAAGAAAAGAAGACCAGAAAGCAAGAGAAGAACAAAGAAAACACACAGCCAAATTAACAGAACTACCTGAAAATGCCTCAGAAGTCTTATTACTATGATGTCTGAGAAATAAAGAGGCAAAGTCAGTATACATCCCATCAAACTGAAATAGAAACCAAAAGAGAACAGTATTAATTATGTTTATAACAGAGGAAGACATAAAGGCAGCTCAATCAAAACCAAACATATACAACAATTTTCAAGTATACTGAGTTAATGAAAGGAAAAAAAAGCCAAAAAAAAAGAAAGTTTCAGAGATGAAAGAGGAAAAAGCTGGAATAGATTAAGTCAAATCTCTGATGCAGAAGAAGATAAAAGTAGAGAAAGAAATCAATAGAACAGAATATATATGAATAAGAAGGATGATTAGAAAGATCTAAAATCAAAAGTTCAAACAATAAAAGAAGGAAGTAACAGTCTAAAACATAATATTAAAAACCAAAGAAGATATAAAAGTATAGATAATAAGAAAGAAGAAAGCCAAGAGAAGAAAGGAAATAAAGATAAGATGAAATAGCAAGAGAAGAACATACATATAGAAGATATGCTAGGACGAATCTTAAAAAAATTAGAAAAATTAGAGAAAGTAAGTGACTCAATAGGGGAAGACATAGCCAATTGCTCCTAAAGACACCTTAGTTGAATTTATAAATATAAATAAGAAGATAGGAGAGTTCTTACAAGATGAAAGAAGAAGTTTCAAAACCAGAAAAGAGAAAATACATCCTTATTCAAAAGAAAAAAGAAATAAGAGAAGAAAAAAAAAAAAGTAAAGAAATAGCAAAAACAGTATAAGAACAACTAAAAGAAAGATAGAAAAAAGAAAGAAAAGAGATTAAAATAGCATGTCACAATGTTAATGAACTCAAAACTAAAGGATAGAAACTTAATAGTCTGCTGGGCTGGGCAAAAAAAGAAAAAATTACAATACTAGGTATTACAAAAACAAATCTTACAGAAAAAGAAGAAAGATTCTTAATGCAAATGCCAAATAGGAAATATGTAGGATTTTGGTCCAAGTTTACTAAAATGCACCTATGGTGCTGAACACCATAAGTGCTATTCTCAAAAACATACTAAGTAAATAGGATCAGGTACTCTAAGTAAAAATGTTTAGGACCCATGAAAACCTCACGAGAACTGAAATCAGGACCTTATATATAATCTACATTATAATATATAAAACTTTTCTTTATTCTAAAACTGCACCCTAATCCTAAATTTTATTAATAAAATTTTGTATGATGTTCAACACCATAGACGCATTTTATAATTTTTGTTTTGGTCAAGTGCAGCAAAAAACAAAAAAAAGGGATCAGGTATAGGTATTATAATTAATGAACAATGAGAAAAACATGTGAGTGCAATCAAAAAGATAAACAAATATATAATAAAGCTTATACTATATTTTAAGCAATTGGAGTTAGTAGTTCTAGAAGTTTATATATCACCAAGTGACAAGGCAATAAGAAAAAGCATTTAACAAAAAATAGTAGAAATAGTTATCAAAAAGAAGAGACAAACACAAATAGCAGTTTTAGGTGATTTCAATCATACAGCAAATAACATATTAAACAGACAACATTTACAAGCAGCAAACTTCAAAAGATTGTCGATTTTTAATTAAATAAAGAAGCAAAACTTTAGTGATAGTTACAAAAATATGCACCCAACAAGTCAAGAATTTACATGGTCAAATGAAGAAGCAGCAACAAGAATTGACTACATATAGGTATCAGAGAAACTGGCCTTAGGCCTACAGAAGACAAAAATTAAAGAGGCAGAGAAAATTACTGAAAGTGATCATAAAATAATAAAGACAGAAATATGGATTAAACATATGATGACAAAAAATAGAAAAGCCAAAATCAAAAGAAAAAAACAATTGAGAACAGTATATCTATATGACTAAGCAAAAGAAGAGAACTAAGAAAAGTATACACAAGAGTTGCAAAAATGGTTAGAAGTCAAGAAGGTGCTAAAGAACATCCAAAGGAAAGAAATAAATAATATAAACAGCATATGAGATGTATTAGAAAAAGCAATCATTATAGCAGCCAGTAAGCATCTGTCTAAGAAAAAAATATACAATATATTGACAAATAGAAGAAATAATTAAAAGAAACAAAACCAAGAAAAAAATATTGTAAAGCTGCAAAGATTGATTAAATATGCAAAAACAAGAGAAGGTCATGAAATAACAAAAGAAAAAAAAACTGAAATAAATAAGAAACTATAAATAATAGGAAAAAAAGAAGGTGCAAGGCTGCTAAAATTATACAGACAATGGTCGAGCATCTGGATAGAAGACATAAAAGATTGGCAAAAACTGTTACAAGAAAAAAAAAAAAAAAATGAGAACAAAACCAAAGAAGACAAATAGAAGAAAACATAGATAAAATATGTGAAATAATTAAAACAGATCAAGGGAAAATGATAGCCAGTCTATTAAACAAATTCTACAAAAAGATAACACTTGACAGATTTATTAAACAAGAAGAAGGACTAACAAACTTAATAACAGAACCAGAGTTAGCTAAGATTGGTATAGCAGAACATTACAAGAAACAGTTCAGAATAAGAGATGTAAAACTAGAAGAAATATTATAAAGATAGAAAGAAGTTTACAAGCCACTAGAATGCATTAAAGAGGAATGGTATATGGAATTAGAAGAAAGCATCAAAGAAAAAGAATAAGAAGAAGTACTAAGAGAACTTAAAATAGGAACAACTCCAAGCATATCTGGTATAAACTACATACTAATCAAATGAGTAGGAAAGAAAACACAGAAAGTTTTTAAAGCCTTTGCTAACCTTTGTTTAGAGAAAGGAGAGATACCAACCAAGTAGAAAATTGTACAAATTTATTCAATACCAAAAGACATAGAGTGGATATACAGCTTAAACAATATTCACTTAATAACTCTAATTGAAACATTTAGAAAAGTAATAACAAAGATGATAACAAAAAGGCTTGCCAAAGTGTTTATGAAAAAAAAGTACTTAAGGGACCAAACTATGCAGGTTTACTAGGAAATTCAACAGAGCAGCCAATGCATATCCTTAATATAATAATAAAAGAGACAAAAGAGAAGAACAAAGAAGTATGAATACTCCTACAAAATATGAAGAAGACATTTGACTCAGTTCCACTTAAAAGCCTTAAAATGGCATTGCAAAGAGTCAAAATTCCTAAAAGAATGATAAAATATATCTTAAATCTTTTTCACAAAAGACAACTAAGGATAATTACAGCTTATGACTTAATAAAAGAAGTAATAGCAGGAGCTAGAATAGATCAAGAAAATATTATATCACTATTATTATAGTGGCTTTTCTATGATCCATTGTTAAAGAGAGTACAAGAAGATGAAAGTTTAAGATATATGGTTGAACAACAAATTAAAGAAGAAATGCAATTTAATAATGTTACAAGATTCCACCAAGCAGCAATTGCATATGCAGATGATACAACATGGATTGCAAACAACAAAAGCCAGCTACTAAAGATTCTAGAAATAGCTAAAAAATTTTTTAAAATGAATAACATAGAGATTAACAGATCAAAATCAAAGCTGCTAATAATGAATACAAAGGTTAAAAGAGAAGAAAAAGAAGTAGCTTTTGGCAAAAGCAGTGTAAGAAAAGAGCTAAGAAACAAAATTGTCTAGTTACTAGGAATATAGCTAAGCAACAGACTGCAAGAAGTATTAGTTAAAAGGAAAGCTAAAGAGATAGTTAGTTAGATGATAAAAGACCTTAAATACAAAAAGATAACAAGCCAGATTATGTATATAAACAATATGATAATAATTCCAAAACTAAGCTACATGCTCCAGTTAACTAAAATCTTAGAAAAGGGAATACATGAAATATATCAACCAATAAGATGTCTAGCAAAGCAAAAAAACAATTTGTAAAAAACATTGGAAAATTGTATAATAGAATATAAAGATCTTAGTGGGTGTAAAACACTACAACAAGAGCTAGTAATGAAGCAAGTGAATGGCTTACTGTTAAGATTGAACAGACAAGATAGTCTAGGTCAGTTAATGAAGCTAAGAATAACACAAGGTTGTCAAAAAGCAGAGTTAACAGAAGATGTTTGGAAATTAGAAGAAATACTAGCCAACAAAGTGTGTTGAAAGAACAACTTAGCATATCTGACAATAATAAAAGCAAGAAAACTAGGAATAAGCATAAGAATGAAAAGTAGCTTATGAAGAATATTTGGATATGATACTAAAATACAAGAACTATTAGAAACACAACTATGGAAAAAAAGTGGGATGAAGATAAATAAAGCAGGCCTAATCTATCTAAACCAACTGCTTGACATAAAAGATGAAAAGCTAATTACATAGCAACAATTTAAAAACTTTGATGGATATTTAAGTAAAGGCAAAAAAGCAAAATAGTTCAAAGAAATAGAGTCTATAGTGCTTGAAAAGCAAACAGATAGAAAAATTAAAGGGCACTTTAAGACAAACAGACATAATACACAAGTAATAAAAATGGTATAGAAGACTATGTTAAAAAATAAAAGAAGAAAAGAATAGATAATATATAGTATACAAGATGATAGACAATTAGGAAAGATAATAAAGAAGAAAAAAAAAGGTTCTATTAGAGCATTGGCAAATGCAAAATAAAGAAAATGAAATAGTAACAAGAATCAGCAGATGTAATAGATGCACAGAAAAAGAAGGACAGAAAGAAGGCAGTTGCTAGCAATAGACAAAAATAAACAACAAGATCAGAGTGATCCCTAATGCATCGATGAAAAAGAGAAATAGCAAGATTAAGATAGCTATAAACCAGTTGATAAGAAAGATAGAAACAGAAAGATTGAAAAACAATAAGCAGAAACTTGAAGGACTAATGATAGTAGAAAAGCTAAAAATAGAAATAATTAAGTGACAGAAACTAAATGAAAACATCAAACAAGAAATTCTGAAGACACTATGAAGAAATATATCAAGAAACAAAGGCAAATACATTATATATATAGATGGTACTGCAAACATAAAGACCAAAAAAAAAACATGAGGCAAAAGCATAAGTATAGGATGGATTCAAACAAATGAAATGCAAAAGTAGTTAGAAGAAAAAACATCATTAAGACTAGAAGGATGGATGATATCAACAATAGCAGAATTAGTAGCAATATTGGTAGCAATTCTAACAATACCAAGAGAAAGATAAGTAGAAGTATATACAGACAGTAATGCTGCAATAAGAAATATTAGTAGAGGTTTAGAGCAAATAGATAGAATGAAAATTCTTAAAAAAAAAATACAATATGAATAATGAAGATTATAGATCTGATTAACACAAAAAGTATACAGATATAGTTAGTAAAAGTTAAAGATCATAGCAAGAACAAATGAAATGACAAAGCTGATAGCCTTGCAAAGAAGTGAACAATAAGTAATAAAGTAATACAAATAGAGAAAGTCAGTTGTAAAGAAATAAAGTACTGCCTAGAGTAAGAAAACAAATGAACTGATATATTAGCAAGATTGTTATACAAAATAGTAACAAATACAAGATTAGAAGCAGAATGAAAAGAAACAAATGTAATCAGAAAATTAAAACCGAAAACAGAGATTATGATTTATAACTGAACACAATTTTAAAAAAGACTAAAAACAACTAAAGGAGTGCATTGCACTATAAGAAGAAATAGTATAAGAAAATGTGTATTTATAAAATATATAATAGATAAACTTTCAACTCTAGAAGAACTTAATAGAAGAAGACCAGATGTATATACAATGACAGAATGCCAAGTATGTTAAGATAAAGTTAAAAAAATACAGTCACATTTAGCATCATGCAAAAAACAACAGAGCCTTTGAAAACAAATCCAAAAAGTGGCTATTGTAACAGCCTGAAAAGGATTGAAAGCAGAAGAAAAAACTCACATTCCATCATATATATTATATATAACACTTTTTAGAAAAAGTGAAGCTAAAGAAATAGAGATAAGAGAAGCTTTAATCAAAGGTCTAATTCTGAAAAAGATACAAGACAGACTAACACAGCTCCTAAATACAAAGGCAAGACAGCAATTTGTAAAGACAATAGCAAGAACAGCATAGAACATGTTCTATGAATATATATAGAGAATATAGTACAAAAAGGTCAATGAATGAAAGAAAAGAGAAGATATAACAACCAAAATGAAGAAAAAAGAAGTAAAGAAGAAGAATTCAAAAAATAAAGAAAAGGCAAATCAGCAAAAAATTAAAAAAAAAAGAAACAAGCAAAAGAGAAAAAGGATAGAATTAATAAAGAAATTAGAAAAACAATGTTGGAGCTTGTTGTGGAAGGGAGAAGACCCTTCCATTATAGACTTTAAGTAGTCAGACAAATAGCCTATTTCTGTTTAAAGTAGGGTGGCAGGTTGCACTTAAGTACCCTGTAGGTGGTTAAATGATGCTAGACTTAGTTGTTAGATAAATCTATATAATTGCAAAAGTAATTTCAAGAATCTTAATAAACTACTAGCATGACTGCTTAAGTTTTAAAAAAAAAAAAAAAAAAAAAAAAAAAAAACAATAAGAATTTATATATAACTATTTTTTTTTTTATAGTTTAAGTTCCTATTTTATGAATACAATGTTTTTATTCAAGTATATTAGGACATGGCATGCCACCAGGAGCTCACCTTATATTGAAGATTACAACTAGCTATATGTGCACTTTTGGTGCCTAATTTAAGTAGTCTGTTTACACATTGCTATATAAGTTCTACACTAGTTGCCATACCTGCAAGCCAACTAGAAGTCTTGCCTATTTAAACCTTTTGTATATATAATCCTTTTTGTATTATAAGAACATCTCAAGGCTATACCTATCCAAGTTCCTGATACTTGTTATTACCCTTAGGACTAATTTATTTTCAACAGAAAACTTATTAGAGCCTTTGTGTCCTATATATATAATTCTAGTTTTATGCAACATGCTATAGTTACCTAACACTTGCAGTCACAAAGATTACTTGTTTAACTGCTACATTACACTATTTCTACTCTTGTAAAGTTTACTAAAACCTCAGTACCTATCTTCCTGGCATCTTCTTTATCATTTTCTACTAGCTGCAACTCAGAACTATTAGTCTTATTTTAGACTACAAATTCAGATAGCCTAGTATAATATACTTTGTATTCTTTTTTTTTGATAAATCTGGCAGTCTGGTTGGTTATATGCTTCTTTACACATATTTGGCATTCAGTTTTAACCTTCAGTTTTTATGAAGATGTTTTATAGGCTTCAACCAGTTTGAAGATACCATCAAAAGTTTATACTATCTCTTTATTTAGAAATTTCCAAGTAGGTTTTTATTACTTAGTTCTTTAATCTTCTACACCTAATGGTCTTATTATGGATTTGCATCGAAATCTTTTTGCAGCACCAGTTATACATTCCTCTATGTATATGTCATATTACACTTCACATAGATGCCTAAGCTTCTGATGTCAGTAGAATCCAACTTGATGTATCTGAATTATAGTTACATGAGGCCAACTGATCGACAGAAGACAGTTACTGTAACACAAATATAATTTTCAAATTTTATCATAGATGGGATTTGAATCTTAGACCTGCCATTTAAAGGATGACAACTTAACTATTATACTAGAATCACCATCCTCCTATATTTAATTATTATTATTTTTTTTTTTTTAGTTAAAATCCCTATCTTGGGAGTTGCAATGTTTTTATTCAAGTATATTAGAACACGGCATGCCACCAAAGGCTCACCTTACATTGAAGGTTACAACTAGCCACACGTGCACTTTTGGTGCCTAATTTAAGTAGTCCGCTTACACATTACTATATAAGTTCTACACTAGTTGCCATACTTGCAAGCCAACTAGAGGTCTTGCCTATTTAAACCCTCTGCATATGCAATCCTTTTTGTATCACGGGAACATCTTAAAGTGTCACCCATCCAAGTTCCTGATGCTTATCAGTCTTCTTAGGACTACTTTATCCTTGATAGAAAACTTACTAGAGCCTTTATGTCCTATACATCTAGATCTAGTTTTATGCAACACATTATAGTTACCTAACACTTGTAGTCATAGGGGTTACCTGTTTAACCGCTACATTACACTATTTCTACTCTTGTAAAGTTCACTAAAACCCCAGTATCCATCTTTCTGGCATCTTCTTCATTATCTCTTACTAGCCGCAACTCAGAACCATTGGTCTCATTTATCCAGACTACCAATCCAGATGGCCCGGTATGGTATACTTTTGTATCCTTTTCCTCCGACGAACCCAGCAACCTGATTGGTTATATGCTACTCTACACATATTTGTCATTCGGTTTTAAACTTTGGTTTCTATGAAGGTGTTTCATGGGCTTCAACTGGTCCAATGGTACCGTCGAAAGTTCATGCTATCTCTTTACTTAGAAATTTCTAAGTGGGTTTCTGTCACCTCAGTTCCTTAGTCTTCTAGCCTGGTGGACTTATCGTGGGTTTGTACTGAAGTCTTATGCAACACTGGTTAACATTCTTCTATGTATGTGTAATGTTACACTTCGCATAGATGTCTTGAGCTCCCAAAGCCGGGGGACCCAGCCTGCCTATATTTAATTATTAAAATAAAACCTTTTTAATAAATATATATAAATTAACTTAAATATTAGAAAGTTCTATATAATTGTATATATATATAGTTTTAAGTATCTTAATAAAGTACTAATATAAAGGTTAGTAATTCTAATATAGTAGTTAAGTTATTATCATCCAAACACTAAGTTCAGAATTTAAATCCTATTAGCAGCAGAATTTTAAAAAATAATTCTATTTTGGCAACTTAAACAAGATATTTGGAATTATAACTTTGTAATTTTAATTATACAAAAACTAATTTTGAAAGTATACAATATTATATAAATAAATCTAAAAAGTATATACTTTATAAGAAATTTTGTTTAAAAATTTTAAATAACAAAGTAGTATGATCTTTGATAATATTACCTATAAAAATCTTAATCTAAAAAAGAAAATTTAAAGCAAGTAACTTATACAAACAAGAACCTTTAGTTAAAAAAAATTCATTAACCTGACTATTAGTTAATTCAAGCATTAAGTTTTATCATGCAAAGCTTACTAAATTGGTAATATAAAAAAACTTGTAAAGATAGATAAGATATTAATAAAATTGTAAAAATAAGTACTGGAGTTGAGGGTGTGATGACTTAGTGAAGTGAATAAGTTGTCATACCCCCAAGTAGTAGGTTGTAAGTTCAAAACCTATCAATGGCGAAATTTGGATAATTACCTATATAATATATAGACAGTATTATAGCGACGGCATTCTGTCGATCAGTTGGGATAGGATACCTGTAACTATGGTCACACCAGCATAACTGGCAGGTCTGGGGCATCTGTGTAATCTGTTACACAGAGGAATGCAAACCGGTACTAGGCAGTGCAAACCTAAAATAAGTCCTCAGACTGTGTAAATCTGTAGAACTAGGAAGCCAAAACCCACTTGGAAATTCTGAGCAAAGAGGTAATACAGATCTTCGACAGTATTACTATAAAGGCTAGATCTAGGAAATGGATACTAATGTAAAGAATTTGGGCAGGCAAGAACCTCAAGTGAGGGGTACTACCAACCAGACTGCCAGATTTCGGACCAGAGGAAAAGAATATTGGGCTGGCCTCAATATATTAAGTACAAATCACAGTTCTTTCGGGCTATCTGAATTGAAAGTCTGGGTTCAAAGCAGGAGTATACTAAAAGTACTAGAGATATGCTGTGAAGTCAGTACTGAGATCTGGGTAAACTCTGTAAGGATAGCCCATATTAGTGTTCTAAAAGTAGGTAGATAGTTAACAACAGGGGACCTCCTGCACCTTATTGGTAGGTAACGTATTCTAAAATGTGTAACAGCCTAGGAACCAGTACAAAAAGGGTAGGTACTATACTGCTCAGATGGTATACCGAGTAGGTATATATGGGGGGTTAGTTTGAAGATTCCAATATGACAGAACGGATGATCAGAGGGTTTAAATAAATAATCTCCTAATAGGTTATAGGTATGGCATCTAGTGTAGAACCTTAGAGCAGACTACTTAAATAAGCAACCAAAAGTTGCATATATGACTAGCTGTACTCTCATCTTTGTAAAAATAGTTGTAATAGCTAACCTAATATAAAGTCAATAAAGTATCACTACAAGTATGGTCTTAACAAAAAAAAAAAAAGTACTAGAGTTGTATAAACTCTACAAAAGTATAACAGTTTAATAGTTAGTTTTGACTACAAGTATTAGTTTAATTATAATAAATTTAAATTAGTTATAAATAAAAATACAAAAGGTTCTAAAGGGTTTATCTCAAGGATAAATTAGTTCTAAGATTAAAACAAAGATCTAAAATATGTTAGTAAAGTTAGTATAAGTTATAGATTTAGAAAATTTAAATAAAACACCTAAGCAAAGATGTTAGATATGACAACTAATAAGAAACCCTTGAGCAGACTTCTTAAATAAGTAATATAAAAAAGTTAAATATATAACTAATTGTATACTTTTTCTATAGTAGTTTTTATAAAACTATGTTATCTAAAAAATATTAATAAAATCAAAAAACCAAAAAAATCATCTTAATATAAAAAAAAAATAAAGTACTAATATAACTATTTAGAGTTAAAAAAATATATATATACAATTACAATTATAAGTATTCCTCTCTTATAACTTTTTAAATTAAAAAACTATAGATTTAGAACTTTTATTATAGATAGTACTAAATAAATTTAAGTTACAACAAAAGTTAGATAAGAACTAAAAGTTAATAAAATTTGAGTAATTTTATTTATTAAAATTTATTAAATTTAATTAAAAAATTAATAAAAAATCAAAATTAAATTTAAAAATTTTAAAAAAATTAAAATATTAAAGTTTAAGCATTTTTATAATAATGAAATAATTTAATAAGATAGTTATTAAGAAATTAATTTTTAAAGTTAAATGAAGATTTTTACTAAAAAGAATGTGATATAATTTTGTATTTACTTAATAAAAACATAATTACACAAACTCTTTTTTAGTAAAGATTTTCAACTAACTTTAAAACTTAATTTCTCAATAACTATTTCATTAAATTATTTCAAATTTTTTTTTAATATTATAAAAATTAAATTTTAACTTATTAATTTTTTAAAATTTTTAAATTAAATTTTGATTTTTTATTAATTTTTAATTAAAATTAATAGCTCTAATTTTAGCATAAAAAATTTACTATAAATTTTAATAAATTTTTAACTTTCATCTAACTTTTGTTATAGTAATTAAAAAATTATAAACATTTTTTTCTAACCTAGATTTATCCAGTACTATTTATAGTAAAGTTTTAAGTCTATAGCTTTTTAATTTAAAAAGTTATGAGAGGAGGGATCTTATGACTGCGACTGTATATATATATAGATATTTGATTTTTAAAAATTTTTGAAAAGAAAAATTTAATTCTTTTTAACAACTTAATATAACCAATAAAAATATATGTAATTTAGTTTCTAATTACAAAATTTTTATGTCATATAATTTTGACACTGTATAATGAAGAGGTCAGGCTATTAATACCAAAATTTCAAAATTTCGTTATGACTAAATTTATTAATAATCTCGTTATATCGAGGTTAATTTAGATATAAGAGCTTACACAGTGTCTTGTGAAGTCATACTGATTAACAGCATGATCAACTGCTACGCCTATGGATATCATTTCACTGCATTCTGGATCAACTTCACCTCGGGAATGTTATGATTTATTTTATTTTATTTTTATTTGTTTATTTTATTTTATTTTTTTACTTCGGGAACATTATACAACGACGATTTATCTTCTTTTTCGTTTATTTATGTAAAATAAAACAACATAAAAATACGAATGTGGCAAACGGGAATTTCTGGATTATAGTTTATAGTTCAAACATCTGAAATATTATGGGCAGATTTAATTCTTTGAGATAATATTCGACTAAGCCGTATCAAATTATCAACTCGGCTAAGCTTATAAATCTTTAATCGACTACAATCACTAACTACCAAATTTTCCTTTCTTACTTTGCGGCGAACTTTCTGATATATCATGAGTATTTGTTGAAATTTTTCTCTTCGTTCCAGAATTAGTATTTATGTTTTCATCATCTATCTCGACCGTATCGTCGAATAATATTTCTTCTTCCTCCTCTTCGTTTCGTCCTTCATCACTGAACTCTATTTCATCTTCTTCACTGTCTCCAGCACAAACAATAGGCTCACTTATATCCTCTGCTTGGCCCCAGTGCTCCCTATCAACTTCACCACCATAGTATACGAATAATTCTTCACCCTTTTTAATATCCCGTTTAGTCCAACAAATGACTTGATTGACTTCACTTCCCTCTAGAAAAACCATATTTCCGAATGGATCTTCATTCATGAAATGGAAAGGACAATGTATCTTACCATTCGGATCTGTGAATGGTTCGCCTTTATCATCAGTTGCGTCAAGTATTGTATGTTTATATCTCATGGAGTAATGTGATGCCCTGCCAACTTTATCCTTATTCTGGTCAAATTCATCCTCCATCGTTGGAACGCCAAAATAAAAACCTAATGGCGTTGCCATTGGAAGGTTACGTTTGGCAAACAATCCATTACCTGCATTAGGAATTGTAGATGGACGAATCTCAACTACATCATTAAGGCTTTTTGGAACACAAGTAAGATCTAATCCGCTTAAAAGCACATCTGTCGATGCAAGTGCACATGTTTCGTGTCCATTAGAATAATCATCATTTTGCTGCCTTTTTTTTGGATGAGATACAGACTTTTTCTTATGTTTTGTACCATTAGATGAGTTTTCACTGCTTTGAGAATTTGAAGTAGATTTGACTGTGATTCTCGGACGCTCACGTTCTTTATGCACCCCTGGCCGTAGGGGGTAAATGCATAAAAACCCTTTAGATTTACATTTTGAGCAAGCTGGTAATTTTACATCACAACTTGTATCGGGTGCGCAACGCCGACATCGCAGGTGTTGAGGATTACTTGCGCCTACACTGAGCATAACTGCTCGTCCGCAATTTATTAATTTCGTACCTAATAATTCAATAAAGCATTAGTAAATAGTAACAAATAGTAATAAATATTGGTAAAAGAATTAAACTTACTAACCTTGCTTGTTTTTTTTCACGCGCCCAAAACATAGTGGCCAATCATGTTCGATTAATTTCTTCATCCAATTATTATAATGTCTTATAGCATCGTCGATATCCTCAGGTATGAAAGCAAGTTTGTAATATGACGTTTGTGAACGATCCTTTTTGAATTGTATAAAATATTTGTCTGCATTGGTCGTCAAGCATGAGCTGGCTGAATTTCTTGGTGTCTAATGTAAATAAGAAAATTAAGTCAATAAAAAGTTATTCAATGCAAACAATCTATATAGTTTGGTATTTTTTTATTACTGTGAATTAAATGTGAACTAATACAAAGTTATGATATTAAACAAGTAACAAACCACAAAGCCTCGACATTACTCAAAATCGATAATTTAGTCACACACCTGACCAGTAAAACATCGCGGTAAGCCTGTTTCCGCACTTAATTTTTCATCTAAAGCCAATGCGGCGTCAATCAAGTCTGTACGTGACATTGTATGATCTTTAGCGTTTTGTAAAGTTAAAAGCATCATATGCTGTTGATTGTGCCATCTTGGTCTAAGTAATGGTGGTTTAAGCCGCGGTTGGCGGTTTTTCTCAAACTCTTCAGTGCCAACTTTATCCTCATTTTCTAAAGGTAGGCCTTTTTGAAAATAATCTAAAAAAAGCTCTTCAATATCTTCTTTGTCGCAGCTTAATATATTAGGTTTTATAAGATCAAAAAATTTTAAGCCCTTCCCGTTGGCAACATCTTGTATACGAGAAAAGAAATATTCTACACTAGTTTGGATTTCTTTGTCCATAGATAAATTCCTTGTAATATCATTGATATGAGGATAGACAATGTACACATTACGGTCAGAATTATATTTTGCGGTACAATCTTTGAGGAAGGTTGAAAGTGCCTCGCGTGTACCGATCCAATCCCTGTGAGATTGTGCAAGGACAGTTCTAGCAACATCAAATAGATCTGGTTGAATTTCGATCGAGGATGAGCCATTCAAAGTATCCTGAGGTGCTAAAGTTGCAATCATTATTTCACGTATTCTTTCGGCTCTGTCACCAGTTGCGCAATCAGGATTAGGTGAAATTGTAAGAAGTTTTTCTACTAAACCAAATCGACCCATATCGTCGAGCCTTGATAGTCTATTAATCGCATTTGCAAAGACTTCCAACGGGAGTGGAGACAAAATCCTTATGGCAATGTCTTTGACGATGTCCTCCCAAGCTTTTTCGACAGTTAAACCCTTCTTTAACTTTGGGCCAATTCGAGGCTGTAACCATTTTTTCAAGACATCTGACAATTCTGCATCTTTACTTTCTTTACGCTTTTCATGGTTACTGCTAGACATCATTTCGAATAATTTTTACGCGAACTTCGTGGTGTAACGTGTTTGAGTCACTGAAAATATAGCTCGCGACGTATATACGTATATTTACCTATATCTGCACCAAACTTTACCGAGCTTTCAAAACTGAAGTGTTCATTTTATATACTTATGGCATTGATCACGTGTTTATAGAAAAATATCGATTATGTATAATTTGGGCCGGACAACACAAATTTGGCCAACCTGAACTGTCGGTAAGTTTCGGAAACGTAGACAATCACCACATTACTGATCACGTTATATAATGTTACACCAAATTGTACATTCTTATTGGCCAATCTTGGTAAATCTATTTTTTCACTGTCCACTAACTGATGATCACGTATATCAATTGTTTATATTATGTGCTACTTGAACTTTGTTTTTAAGAGAGTTCGATTAATTTTGGAGAGGCGATCTTCAAACAACTTGATACTTTCAGATGGCAAGCATTGTATTGTGTTGATTTTTCTTTGATACGCGTCAAGCTAAATAAGTGCTTACAGATTTCATCACTTTAAAGGAAACTTCAACTTCAAGTTTATTATCCGGTGCCGCACCTTTTGCGATCACAGAAACCTTGGAGCCAGATGTTGAAGCTGCTCAGGGGACCAAGGCCAAAGGTAATACTACGCCAACGGTACAAACAGAACCTGCACGAACAATTGATAACATTCAAAGTCAAAGCCAAAGTCAAAATCCAAATCCAAGTATCTGGGAACAGTCCAGGTAAACATTTTTTATTCGTATCTTCCTTGATATCTATGATAAAAAAATTAGATCATGGAGATCGCTATTACAATTTTCTTGATTGAATTTATTGGTATACTTATGATGAATTTCTATATAGTCATCCTGTAGCGCTAGCTTTCCATCTATTATTTCGATCATTAGCCGTATTTGTCTATTTATTTGGTGACTTTTTTGGAAGTTTTCCTCTAGTATTTATTATCTGCGTGTTATTATTGGCCTTTGATTTTTGGACAGTTAAGAACGTAACTGGAAGATTATTGGTTGGATTAAGATGGTGGAATGATATTCAACCCGATGGAACCAACGTTTGGATGTTTGAAAGCCGCGATGTAACTTTTTTCATGATTAATTCAAAAAAAAAGGCAAGCAAATCAACAATAATTTAATCAAAGTATTATTTTTTTTATAGCCTTCGCGACCCGTCAATCAAACCGATTCCCGTATTTTTTGGACTTCACTTTATTTGACAGTAGTTATATGGATCTTCCTTGCTATCTTTGTTTTATTCAAACCAAGTTGGCTTCTTATTGTTGCCGTCGCGATAACTTTAAATTTGGCTAATGTAGTTGGTTACACGCAATGTGATAAAGATGCTAAACGTAAATGGGCAACTGGCTTTGCGGCAAGGGCAGCAGGATCAAATCCAGGTCTTGCGGGAAGACTATTTTCAGCAGGGTTGGGAAGATTCTTTAATTAACTTGATTATATATTAGTATATTACATCTTTTAGTCTAATTTGTATTATAAGAAGACTATTTCATTGTTATTAGTCATTGAAAAAAAGGGCTTTTTATTACCATGAACAAGTTATTTAATAGAAAAAAAAAACTTTCGGATAGATAGTAAAAATCAGTATCAATTTTAGTATTAATTATGTTTTAATACGCAAATTATCATAAATATAATCAGTAATGATTCATTTTACATAAGCTTTTTATATTGCAGTTTTATTAATTTCATCATGCGAGATCTATTATCGCCCACAAGTCGCCAACGTAAACATATTACTATGCATTATAATGTTTTTATGAATGCGTGTTAAAATTATAATGACTTAATATTTATTGAACACAATATTTTTTGTCATTGTTCAAGATTACAACTCTAAAAGATTCAAAAATTAGATTCCAGATTTATACCTTGAAAAAAATGTGGAAAAGACTAATTAACTAATTTTGAAATATCAAATAAATATTTAATCAAATAATTGATAAAAACTTACCACAGTTCCAGAAGAAGAAGCAATACGAGGCCAAAGATCGGCACATTCCTTCCCTACGGGGCCGGTGATGGCGGAACCTTTCATTTCACCTTTGGGATTTACGATAACACCGGCGTTATCTGTAAAATAAAGTCTTAGCTATGTATTGATCCGAAAATCCAAATTATAAATTCCATAGTTACCTTCAAAGTAAAGAAAAACGCCATCTCTCCTACGCCAAGGTTTTCTTTGTCGGATTACAACAGCGGGCATGACTATGCAAGCCAATTAAATAAAGTATAATGTATGAATCTACGATACAACTTGTAAATATGCGATTCTATTTTTTTACCTTTTTTTCTTAAATCAGGTTTGCCTTTTTTAACTGTGGCCATAACCATATCACCAACTCCAGCTGCTGGCAATCGATTCAGTCGGCCATGGATACCCTTAACAGAGATGATGTACAAATTCTTCGCTCCAGAATTGTCGGCACAATTCATGACTGCACCAACTGGAAGACCCAAGGTCATTCGAAATTTGTTACCAGAAGCTGAAAAAGACGCATTTATAATTTTTTGTTAATATAAAATAAATGATTTACGTGTAATAATTGAAAAGTAATTATATTTACCACCACCACGTCCTATCGAAGATGTATTATAAAAATATGTATAAAAAAGAATTAGCGATCTATAAAGTTTTTCAGATAAAACGAGGTAACATCTCCAAAATAACAGGTAAATATTGTTTGAGCGTCAAAAAAAAGTCAAGCCGTTTAAATTAATTACTTTCACAGCGGATAAAACGTATCTAGGACACATTATAAATTGCCTGCCTTAATTTACATGAAATATAAAAATTGCAAATCACCTCTCTTGGACATTTTAGCTTATTTGATGGTATAGAGGGTGTAGAGGAGGTTTTTCTAAAGTCACGAAAATTTTTTTTTGTAGCATATATCACGTGAGAGTGGGCATACCCAAAAAAGGGGCGGGCACCTCACGAAACTACCCGAATTACGGGAGATTACGGAAAGCAGTTAATCCCGATTTTTTTCAGGTATTTAAGGATAGGGTGTAATATTTTAAAATTATATATAAACTTAATGGTATATTTTTTTTATAATTTCAATTATGAAAATTTTTAC
>CAJVQA010002486.1:0-21829 GCA_910591915.1 Cetraspora pellucida | reverse complement strand
ATGTAAAGAAATAAATATAAAATATTAAATATAAAATAAAAATTTAAAAAAGAAAAAGACGATAAAGATAATAATAATATGTAATATATAGAAATATTTCGATTCCTTATGAAGTTTTGTGAATATTTGTGAATTATTATGAAATATTTTAAAGATTAACAAGTAGTTGTAATATTTTGTAAGATTGAGTTTTAAAAATAAACTTATATTATGAGTAGACAATGTTAAATTGCAAAGGAAATTTTCCTTCTTTTTATATTTTACACTTTTTAACTTTTCAAAGCAATTTTAATTTTCTTAAATAATCATAATTTAATGTGCATATTTCTTTTATTATTAAAATAATTCTAATGTATTCAAATAAATTCGCATTACTTTAAACATTTTTAATGTAATCAAAATTTAATTTGTATTTATTTAAATTTTGCATAATTTAATTATTTCAAAGTTTTTTAATATTTTTTATTTATCTTTAATATTTTAATTGCTTTTTTATATTTTTTAAATTAATTCTAATGTATTTGAATTATTTCGCATTTCTTTAAAAACTTTTAATGTACTCAAAATTTTTATCTTCTAAATATTTTGAATCGTTTTGCTTATTTTTAAATATTAACGTATAATTTTAATTACTTTTCTATTTTTAGTATTTCTATATACTTTTAAATTAATTTAATCCGCTTGTAAACAATTATCCATATTTAGAAAATTTTTTCGATTATATGCATACTTGCATCATTTATTGTTTTTAAATTCGGCTTTAATTTTTATTGTATGTTTTTATGCAATCAATCATTTAATATGAATAATTATGGCTAATTTATTTTTAACAATGGGTAGCAAATGATGCAGTAGATTTCATATATAGTATTTAGCAATATTTTCTATGCTTTAAATTATTTTATAATATTTCGCAATATTTCAAATTATTTCACAATATTTTGCAATATTTTGCAATTTTTCAAATTATTTTTAAGTTTGTTATGTTAATTTATTCGAAATTTTTCAAATGTATGCAAATATATTTAAAATTTTTAAGGTATTCTAAAATTTTGTTGCTAATTTAGCAAATTTGGTTACATTTTTTACAATATAGATAAACTTTAATTTATTGCTTTTGTGTTTTATAATATTTTAACTATTTTAAATATTTTCACAAGTATTCGAAATCCTTGAAAGCTTATCAATATTTGATTTTCTTTATTTTCAATTATTTCAAAATCACAATTTTTAGAAATTTTCACAATATTTTGAATCTATTTGACACTTCTTAATATTCTCCATATAAATATGATGATGATAAAGATAACTTAAAATAAATATACTATGTTATTAAGTACTTAGAGATTTACTCTATTAAGTAATTTATATTAATAAACTTTCTGCTATTAGTCAAAATTTTATTTAAAATTAATTTTACTATATTATGATTAAATATTTATTCTATTATTATTTTTTAATTTTAATGAACTTTGAAATATTTAAAATAAATTATTTCAAAATATTTCGAAATATTTTTGAGTTCTTCAAATAATTTCTTAATTTATTTTACCTTATTTGCACTCTACATATTAAGATAAATTCTTTCACTATATTTCGAAATATTTTCACTGCACAATAATTTTGAAAATTTTTTTCACAATATTGCGAAAATTTTTTTATAGTGCAATAATTTTAAAATTTATTTCGCAATATTTCGAAATATTTTGCATTTTGCAAAAATTTTGAAATTTCTTTTGGATTATTTCGAAATTTTTGCAATATGCAAATTTTTTCGAAATATTTCACATCTATAATTTTGCTGATGAATATAGATTCCATATTGCATTTCATGTTCTGCATAGTCTCAAAACATATTTACTACAAATTTATCTTATAGTTTTTCTTCTAGTCTACCTTTTATCTCAGTATCACAAATTATTACCAAAATTGATCTTTGAACTATTTAATAGATTAAATATTATATTTTTCTCTTTTATATTATTACTAATATCCAAATCTAGATATGCCTTAATCACTTTTATAGGTTTAGGTCACAGATTATATGTCTGAGTTTTTATTCTTCATATGTAATTTAAAAGCAAGCTTTTCTTTGTAAAAACTTTAATTGAATTTCAATAAAGTTAAAGGCATAAAGTAAAGTTTTAAAGTAGGTTCTTGTAATTTTATCAGTAATAAAATTATTAAAATTGATATAAAAACTCATCGATATATGAATTTTTAAAGATTAAATATAAAAATTTACTATTAAAATTCTTTTATAATTTTTTAGAAATTAACTAATTAAAGTTAACTTTTTTGTATAACTCTAAAAAACATAAGGCTTCTTAGAAGAATTCAAGATATATACAAATAAAATTTTTTAAAGTAATCTTTTTATAAAATTTTAATATAATAAATAACTTATTTAAGCCTATATATTATTATGTTTTGATAAAAATTAATTAAAAAATAAAATAGTTTTATATACATTCTTTCTGCTAATTACTTGTACAAAAGTTATAGAAAAACAATTTAAAAGTTTGCTAAAAAACGACAGTCTAAACTGACTTCACAGTTCTAAGGAAAATGGTAAAGCTAGTAAAGAAGATATAAGAAGAGCAAGAAAAAGAAAACTTGGATAACTTGCTAAAAAGATAGAACAGAAAACATCTTAGTTAATACTAGAAAAAACAGAATTTGGGGAATTTGCTGTAATCTGAAAGCATAGATCTGTAGATCACTACAACATGTGAACAGAAAAACATAGATTAGTCAATATGCAAATAAGCCTAATTTGGATAGTGATAAACATAAGCATAGAAGATTCCAGAACAACAAGTAGCAAACAAGAATCACTAGTATCTAGACCAAAATAAGTAATATACCAAATCAAAAGAAAAGTTTTATATCAATCTATATTAAGAAAGCATATTGGGCAGCAAATAGCATACACAACAAGATGTTTTTTAATCAAGCAAACAAAGTATATGCAACACTAGACAGAGAAGATGAAATTGTTGCTATGCTAACAGAACAAGACCCAATAGAAGTTGCTTTGCTATATATAACTAGAGAAATAATCAAGAAAGCAGAAAAAGAGCAATCAGAAAAGAAGATTAACATCGACAAGCAAAGCAAAAATGCTACAATAAAAGAACTAGCAATAGTGCAGACACAGAACAAAAAAAAAGAAATACAGCAGAAGTCAAACAAAGCAAACAGAAGTCAAGAAGAATTACACAAAATAATGCAAGAAAAGAAGACAGAAAACAAAGAAACAGCTAAAAAGAAAGCACAAGATAATATTAAAAACTTACAAAAGGAAGTAAGTATAAAGATAAATTTAATAAACAAAGACCAAGTAGAAGAGAATTTGCATGCTCAAGAAAGAAACACAAAAGAACAAGAAGGGAAGCAAGAACAAAAAAGCATAGAAAGGAAATTAAAAGAGAAATTGACATATTTGGAAATCCTTAGAAGAGAGCATGTGAGCTCCGAACAAAAGAAACTGCAACCAAAATAACAGTCTACTCGCCAATATACCAGCACATAATGTACCTAGTAAAACAAAAGAAGACCATATGAAATTCATTAGGTGGTCTTTAAGAAACAATATACATATTAAAGACATCAAAGAAATCTTCAAAAGGGGAAACTTCTAAATAGAGGCAGACTTTGACTGTGAATATGGCAGAAGTAAAGCAATACAAAGAATCAGCAAAAAGAAGAGTGACTGGTACAAAATGATACCAGAAGAGAAAGAAGAAGATAGTAAAAAAAAACAAACACAATATAATAGAGGACACTAGAGGAAGAGAAACAATGAAGCAAAAACCAAAGAAGAAAAACCTAAGTAAAAAATAAAAAAACTAAGACAAAAGGAAACCAGTACAGTATAAATGGAGAATTAGAGGATGCAAACTATATAACAATCTGAAACCTACCAATAAACATAAACAGGAAGAAAGTAAAATACATCTGCAGAAGATTTAGGAAAGCCTATATAGTAAGAATTAAAAGATCAAGGTATAAGGCCTTAGCAATAGTACAAATAGGAGAAATGCATGAAAACATACCATGGGTTATACTAGTAAACAATAACAAATTAGTATGACTAACCAAAGGAATGAAGAACTACAAAGCAAGAAAAAAACAAAGAAGATATTCAGCAAAGCTAACAGAATTACCAGAAAGCATTTCAGAAGTCCTACTATTATGGAGTTTGAAAAACAAGAAGGTTAAATCAGTTCACATATCTCCAAATAGAAACAGAAATCAAAGAAGAACTGCAATAGTCATGTTTGCAACAGAAGAAGATATGAAAACAGCTTAATCAAAACTATTTATGTTTAACAACTTTAGACTTTATTGGATAAAAGAAGAAATAGAAAGAACAAGATACAAAAGAAGCCTTAAACAAGAAAGAGGAAGAAGTGAGAAAGGTCTTATCAAGCCTTTAACACAGAAAAGAACATTAACAAAGAAGAAGAACAAGAACATAGGCCAAATATGAACAAAAGAAAAAGAAGACAAAATTGGAGAGTAGAAGATTGAACAACAACAAGTAAGGGCTATATACAAGATCAAGTTACAGAAAATGAAACAAGACATGTAAATCCATTTCAAAGAAAAAACAGACCTTGTAGAAAAAAAATAGCTAAAACTAAGTCTCAAGTACAAGAAGAAACCTTATATACAAATGACATCTTAAGGCAAATTGTAAAAAGTCTTGAGAGATTAGAGAATATAAAAGATGCAACAGAGGAAATTTTGGCTGACTACTTCTAAGGATGCTCCAGTTGAACCAATGAGTATGAATCAGAAGATTGAAGAGTTCTTGTATGAAGAAAGAAGGAATTTTGAAAGAAGCAATATGGAAACATCTTCTGGTCACAAAAAAGAAATAAGGAAAAAAGAAAAAGAAAAGGAAGTAGACAAAGAAACACAACACAAATATTTGAAAGAAAAATGAAAACAAGGAAGAAAAGAAATCATAATTGCATGTTACAACATTAACAGACTTAAAACCAGAAGTTGGAAGTTAGAAAACCTTATAGGATGGGCAAGTAAAGAAGAACTTACAATAGTAGAAATAACAGAAACAAATATTACAGAAAAGAAAGGAAAGTTCTTATTGTATAATTGCAACACACAGTATAAGGGCTACTGGACTAGTGCAGCAACAAACAAGAAAAAAGGGTCAGGCATAAGAATACTAATAGATGAAAGGTGGGAAAAGCATATAGAAGCAGTCAAGAAAACCAGTAAGTATATGCTAAAGGTGAGATTATACTTTAAACAATTAGAACTAGTAGTATTAGGAGTATATATTCTATCAAATGACAAATCGATTAGTAAAAAAATTCAGCAAAGAATTGTAAAGGTAGTAATAAACAAAAAAAGAAGTACAGAAATAATTTTTTTTTTGTGTTATAAGCAGCAATCTTGCCTGTCTGTCTTTTATTGAGTAATATCTAGTTATTAATGAATACATAGTTTATTAATGAAAGTATAACTAGCCACATGTATAACTTTAGTCATTATCTAATTAAGGGTTCCACCCAAGTGTTACCTACTAGCTACCATACCTGAGATCTGCCTGTGAATCCCCTATTTAAACTTTCTGATTTTCAATCCTATGCATTAAACCTTCTATTACTACATAGACATACTAGGTTAGGGCTATCTAATTACTATTTATATTAAGGTACCACCTCATTGGATGTTACCGAGTATCCATAGTCCTTCGAATTTACCCTCGATGCAGACTTACTAAGTATGGTACCAAGATTACCCCCCTTAGATTTTATCTGTGTTAGTGTATTTCATATTCACTAAACCAGTTTTGGTATCAGAGGTGTTCGAGTTTCAGTAAGTTCATTCCTTTCCCATAGTTTTCTTTTATGTTCATCGTATCACTCGCTAATATGTCTTCTCTCTATTTCTGATATGTTCACTGCTTCTCTCGCATCAAGCGCCAACTCTCCATATTAGGAGACTTCTTTTCAGAAACTTTTTTATATACCGATCTTCTATTCACATGGACTTAAGCCACAGAGTTTCGCATACATTCATATGCTTCTGTAGATTACAGAGTTTTGCCTCTAGCTGGAATTAAACCATCAACCTTGTCTGTGAAGAGAAGGGTGCCTAGATCACTAAGCTACAGGACCCTATCCCTAGTACAGAAATAATTATATTAGATAACTTCAATTATACAGTAGATAATGTACTAGATAGACAGAACTCACAAACAACAAGTTATAAAAGACTACCAATATTTAGCTAGCTTAAAAGACAAAACTTTGTAGACTCATTTAGAAATATGTATTCAGCAAAAAAAGCATACATATGGTCAAATCAGGAGGCAGCAACAAGAATAGATTATATATAGCTATCAGAAGCATTGGCATTAGGCCTACAGAAAATGAACATAGAAGAAGCAGAAGACCTAACAGATAGTGATCATAAAATAATAACAACAGAGGTATGAATAGAACATATAATCACAAACTGCAGCAAGGCAGAAGTCAAATGTAAAAAACAAACAAGAACAATATATCTATATAATAAGGCAAAACAAGAAAACTAAAATAAGTATGCAAAGGAGCTACAAAGTCAGTTAGAATAGAAAAAATACTAAGGCAATTAGAAGATAATGAAGCTAAAACAGACCACAATGCAAATAGACTTGATCAAATATAGAATGCAATAGAAAAGGCTATAATAGAAGCAGCAAACAAGCAAATTCTGAAGAAGAAGATATTTAGCACAAAAGCAAGCAAAAGACAAGACCAGAAAAAGGCAAAACAATGCAAACATATTATTAAACTTCAACAAATAATTAAGAAAGCAAAAAGTATAAAGAATCAAGATGTAGAAGAAGAAGAAAGAATCGAAATGAACAACAAACTAAAGAATATTACAGGTTAAACAAATGAATAAAGAGTAAATAATAGATAAATAACAGAAAAAAATCTGCTATTATTTTACCCTAAATCCACCAAATAATAGTAGCATAATAGCAGCATAATAGCAAAATAACAGTAAAATAACAGAAGGTTTGTTGATATAAGTAACATAATAGTAATATAATAGCAAAATAATAGAACAGTTTTATTATTTTACTTTTAGTCTATATAACTAAAAGTAAAATAATAGAACTGTTCTATTATTTTGCTATTATGCTACTATTATATTACTCATATCAACAAACCTCCTGTTATTTTACTGTTATTCTGCTGTTATGCTGCTGTTATGCTGCCATTATTTGGCAGATACAGAGTAAAATAATAGCAGATTTTTTTCTGTTATTTACTTATTATTTACCTTTTATTCATTCATTCGACTTGTGTATAAGGAAAGAATTAGGAGTAACATTACCAAAACTAAACAAGCAATGGTCAGAGGCCTGGATAGATAATATTAAAGTTTGGCAAAGAATAATTAGAAAGGCATGAAGAGAAGAATGCGAATAAGCACAAAGGAAACAAATAGAAGAAAACATAAACAAAAAAATGCAAAATGATTAAAACTGATCAAGAATGAATGATCTGCAGTCTACTAAACAGACCATACAAGAAAATTGTTCTAGATAGATTCATAATATAAGATAAGAAAGAAGTGAACTTTGTATTAAAGCCAAACATAATTCTTAGTAGTTTGGCAGCACACTACAAAAACCAATTTAGAAAAAGAAACACCAAACTAGAAGAAATAACAAAAGAATAAAAAGAAATATATAAACCAAAGGAGTAGATTAATGAGGTCTGGTATAAGAAATTAGATGAAAAATTAGAAGAAAAAGAATAAGAAGACATACTCAGAGAGCTCAAAGTGAATACAGCCTCAGGAATATTAGACATAAACTACAGATTAATAAAATGAGCAGAGAAGAAATCACAAGAAATATTTAGAGCATTTGTGAATCTGATCATAAAAAGAGAAGATATATCAAAAAAGTGAAAAATAGCACAAATATATCCAATTCTGAAAGATGTAGATTGGGGATACTGTCTAAACAACATTAAGCCAATAGCACTAATTGAAACCTTCAGGAAAGTGGTTACAAAAATAGTAACAAGAAGGTTAGCCAGAGTGTTTATAGAAAAGAACATACTCAAGAGTCCAAACTTCACAAGTTTTCTAGACAATTCTACAGAGCAACTTATACATATACTAAATATGATAATGAAGAAGGCACAAGAAAAGAATAAAGAAGTTTGAATATTATTACAAGACATAAAAAAGGCATTTGACTCAGTCTCATTAGAAAGCCTAGAATGGGCATTAAAAAGAGTTAAAATATCACAAAAAACAAAAAAATATATAAGCAATATATTCTGTAAACAGAAACTCAAAGTTATTACAGCCTATGGTCTAACAGAAGAGATAACTGCAGGAGATGGAATAGATCAAGAAGAGGTGATCTTGCCACTAATTTGGCATCTCTTCTATGATCCACTATTAGGAAAAATACAAGAAGATGAATTATTAGGCTATATAGTAGAACAAAAAATGGCAGAAAGAGTACATAATAACAATATTATAAGATATAGACAAGCAGCAATTGCATATGCAGACAATACAACATGAATTGTAAACAGCAAAAAGCAGATATTAAAAATTCTAAGTATTGCAAAAAAGTTCTTTAAGACAAATGATATTGAAATAAATGAATCCAAATTAAAGCTCATAATAATGAACACAAGAGTTAAAAAAGAGAAAAGAGAAATCACCTTTGGTCATAGCAAGATAATAGAAGAACCTAAAAACAAGATTGTAAGGTCACTGGGAATCTGGCTAAACAGCAAAATGAGAGAAGTGCTAGTATGTAAAAAAGCAAAAGGAATTGTCAGTCAAAAGTCAAAGATCTGAGATACAAAAAAATAACAATAAGCCAGATCGCATATATAAACAATACAGTAATAATTCCCAAACTAGGGTATCTCTTGCAACTAACAAAAATGTCAGAAAGAATGATTGATAAAATACACCAACTATTAATATGCTTGGCCAAACACAAATGCAATATGATGAAAACATCAAACAACTGTACAATTGAACACAATGACCTAGGCAATTGCAAATCACTAAGCCAAGAAATAATGACTAAGCAAATCAGTAGCATTTTCTCAAGACTTAATAGGCAGGATAGTCTGAGTGAACTAACAAGACTTAGAATAGCTCAAGAATGCCAAAAAGCAGGACTAACAAAAGACATTTGGTATAATGAAAATAAACCAGAAGTTAAAAAGTTCTAAAAGAACAATTTAGTATGTCAAACATTGGCCAAAGCAAAAAAAATAGGAATAAACATCAAAGCAGCAAAATAGCTATAGAAAGTGTATAGACATAGCAGACAAATAAAAGACATACTAGAAGTAAAAACATAAATAGCAAATAGTAGCACAATAAATAAGTAGAGATTATTATATGTAAATCAGCTAATAGATACAAAAGGTAACAGCTTAATCATATGGAGACAGCTCAAGAGTTTTCAAGGTCTATTATGTAAAGAAAAGAAAGCTAAGTGGTTTGGTAAAATAGAAAAAAAAATGCTAAAAATGCAAGAAAGCAGAGAAATACAAGACCAATACAAAATAAATAGCTATAACACATAAGCATTAAAGATCAAGTAGACAAAGATGTTAGAAGACTAAAGAAGAAAAGAATGGATCATGCACAGGCCAAAATACAACCAACAACTCAGCAAAGTAATTAAGAAAAAAGTGTTAGCAGAGCATTGGCTAATGCATAAAGAAGAAAAAAAAACATATATAGAAATAAGGTTATATAAAGGTTGTGAAGACAGATTAGAACAGACAACAAACAAGTATGAAAGATAGATAAGATAAGATCAGAACATGAAGGTGGTTTCAGAATTACTAATGGAAAAAACAAACAACAAAATAAATGCAACATTAGAGCAGTTATCAGAAAACAGAAGAATAGAAGAATGAAAAAGAGATGAAATAGAGTTATTAGAGTTAAAACCAGCAGAAGAATTAGAAATAGAACTAATCAAAAAACAAAAATTAAATAATATAATTACAGATTTGCTAATAGAAATCCTAATATAGAACAAGAGAAGGGATAAAAAAAAATACATTATCTATATTGATGAAGCATTATACAAGAAGAGAAAAGAAAATAATATAGAAAGAATATGTATTAGCTGAGTACAAATAGATAATAAAGAAGACTAGCCAGAGGAGAAAACAGCATTTAAACTCAAGGGCTGGCCATCAGCAACAATAGCAGAACTAGCAGCAATATGGGTAGCAATTCTAACAATACTAGAAAGAAAAAGCATAGAAATATATACTGACAGCATTGCAGCATTAAGAAACATTAACAGAGCAACCCAAAACATAGAAGCTAGAAGTACAAAAAAGAGGAAAAACACAATATAGATAATAAACATTGTAGGTCTTATCAAAAGCAAGAACATAAAGACAGAAATAGTTAAAGTTAAAAGCCATAGTAAAGATAAGTAGAATGATAGAGCAGATTCTTTTGCAAAAAAAGGAGCAACTTGTGAAAACCTAATACATACAGAAGAGGTTATATGTGATGGAATAAAGTATCATTTGGAATAGGAAAATAAGAAAATCAATATACTAGCAAGACTTCTGTGTAAAATAATAGTGAATGCCAGAATTGAAGCTGCTTGGAGAGAAACAAATCCAATAAGAGCACTCACTAGAGCTAGAAACAAAAAACACATTATATAATTGGACAAGTTTTTGGAAAGAAATAAACAGAACAAGAGGAGTCTATTGCACATTAAGAAAACTTAGTGCAAGAAGAGCTATGGCAGTTAAGTATATAATAGACAAACTGCCAACACTCAAAGAGTTAAATAGAAAAAGACCAGAAGTATATACAACAGAATGCCAGATATGCCAAGTTGAAGAAAAAGAAACACAAGCATATCTGGCAAGCTGTAGTGAACAAAAAAGTTTGTGGAAGTGAATTTAAAAAGTTGCAACAGCAGCAGCATGGAACAGGCTCAAAAAAAAAGAAAAGAACAGAATTCTATCACAAGTCCTATATAAAATGCTGTTTGAAAAATCAGAAGCTGAAGAAATTAAAAACAGAGAAGTGCTAATAAGAGGACTTATAAAGGTTAAAGTGAAAAAGAAACTTGAATGACTCTTAAGTAAGCAGGCAACATAGAAGTGTATGAACATAGTAATAAGAACAGTGTGAAACACCTTTTATAACCAAGTATGAAAAGTCTGATATGAAAAAACATAATATTGAGAAAAAAAGACTAATATAACAAACAAGATGAAAAAAAGTGTTCATATAAAAGAAAAAATAGATAAAGGGAAGAGAAAAGACTTACAAACAAGAGAAGAAAAAAAAGAAAAGAAAATAGAGAAAGCAAATCAAATAAAGAAAAAAGCTTTGAAGACAATTAATATGCTTGTCACAAAAGAGAAAAGGCCCTTTTGATATGGCTTTAAGTAGTTAGATGAGCAGTCTATCTCTAATTGAGATAGTGCAGCAGGTTGCACTTAGGTACCATAAGGGTGGCTGAGTGATGCTAGGCTTGGGTATTGGAAAATTCTATATAATTGTATAAATATATATAGTTTCAAGAATCTTAATAAAGTATTAGCATAACTGCTTAAGGTTAAAAAAAAAAAAAAAAATAGTTTTATTAGTAACACATTTTTAATTTACTATATAAAAATTTATTATATTATCTAGATTATATAAAAAATGATTTATATACACCTTATTCTTAAAAATTATGATCAAAAATATATAAAATTCTTAATATCAACAATAGTTTAGTTTTAGTTTAAAAACTAATAAGTCTAATAGTTTATATTATTGTTTAAATTAATAATTCAATTTTGAAAGTATTAATAGTTTTTTTTTTAGTATTAAGATGACCTCTTTGATTTTTTAACTTTTATTACTAACTTTTTTGATAATGTGATTTTATAAACTATTACAGAATAGAGGTGTGGTAACCTAGTAAAGTGGATAGGTTGTTAACTTCCAAGTGGCAAGTCTAAAGTTTAAATCTCAGTAACAGTAAAAATTTGCAATTCTTTTTGTGCTATGGTTAACTGTTTTTATGATTGGTTAAGATAAGATACCTGTAACCCATGTCATACTAGTATGACTGAAAGGTCTAGACATTCATGCAATGTTGTATAAAGGAATACAAACTGATACTGGACAGTATAAATATAAGATAAGTCCTTAGGTCATATAAATTACAGGAACCAGATAAGAAGATGGAAGTCCACTTGGAAGATCTGAATAGAGAGATAATCCAAAACTTTGACAGTGCTAATGTAAAGACTAGACCTATAAAATAGAGTTAGAACTTGTAAAACTAGACAAAAAGCTAGTTTTTAAGAAGTGGCTAAATAGAACCAACCAGGTCAACAGGATCTATTTCAGAGAAAAAAGTTATATGCCAGCAAACATATAAATCAGAGATGTATGATTATGATCTGCCTTTCTGGGCTATCTGGTTTGAAAGCTTTGTAGAACTTGAATTGAATACCAAAGTAATAGAGATATATTGTGAAGTCAGTACTGAAGTTAAGATGAACTCTACAAGGGCATAGCAGTTTAATGATATACTCTAACTACTAGTATTGGTCCTGGTCATAGTGATATTAGATCAGCTTTAAGAATAAGATACAGAAGATTCTGAAAGGTTTAGTATAAGGTCAAAGGTTCTTTATATAAGTAAACTGTTTTAAAGACTTAGTAGTCATGGCATATTTTCACTAACATCAGCTGGAGTTATTGGTAGATTAAGGTAGGTAGATATGGAAACTAGAATAGTTAAATAGAGAATCTACAGGCAGGTTTCAGGTATGGCAACTAGTATAGAACCTTTGGGTAAACTACTTAAATTAAACAATAACTAAAGTTGTACAAGTGGCTAGTTTTACACTCTTTCTATAGTTGCTTCTTGTAGTTATAATACAACCATTAGCAAATATACTATTAATAAAATTCTAGGTTTAAAGTACTTACCTTAATATTTAAAAAAAATTAAAATAAAATAAATTACTACAGAAGAGTGTACAATTGGCTACAACTTTTTTATATTATTTACTAAGAGGTTCTAGTTTAGCAAATTAGTTACTAATCGAAGATTGGCTTCATGTAATGTTCAGTTAACTTTTGGTCAAAAAGTTGTATAGATTTGGTAAGTGATTTCGATTTGGGTCTGGTTTATTCTAGATAGTCTACACTATGTCGAGACTATCACTTTAACTTTCTAATACTGCAGTATAGCAGAGTTAAACATTCATTATTATACAAATCATAGTATGATTGACATACTGTATAACAGATTAAAATTGCTATTAGATAATAATTTTTATATAATTTATTAAAAATTTCGTTATTATTTAGTTAGGATAATATATTAAATAATTTAGTTATTATTTAGTTATTATTTATTAAATAATTTATTAAAAAATTTATTTATTAAATATTTATTATAATTTTGTTATAATTGTTGAAATGTAATTTTTATATATTTTAATAAATCACCTATTTCTATTGTATTGCCTGCTATTTTGTTTATATCATCTGAACTATCCATAGCTATATTTTTATCCTTTATATCAATTAATTCATAATTAACTAATTTATTATTTATATTTACTATTAGTGCATTAATGTTTTTCTAACTTCATCTTGAAGATAACCTAAACATATAAGACATTTAAACTGCAATTTTTGTAAACAAAAATTATGATAATTATGTTCATAAGCCAGAACACAATTATTAAATAAATTCTGATTCCTATTACAATACATCAAATCATATAAAATAGATGTATTAGGTTTTTTAAAAATAACAAACCCTCTTGAAAGATAATAATCTGTTACTTTATAGTTCAACAATAATAATTGGTATATGTTGATATCATCATTTAAGGATTTAATAATAGGCTTCTTATCATGATTTCAGTACACCTTGTGAATATCTTCAGAAGCTGTATAGAACACTTCTGAGTAAGCATATCTAACTGTTATAACATATACAGATATTTTGTAGAATATACAAAATTCTTTTAAAAGATATTGTTATGCTGTTGCTAAAAAATACAATGTGCCTCTTTTTGTAATTATTGAGTTATAAAATACTTAACTGTATATCTTCAAATAATACTATAGGCAATTTCAACAGAATGATTACTAAGAGAAGCTAGATAATTAGTAATGATACTAATCATTTGATGACAATTTTCATCTAATAAAAGACATTTGAAAAGAACATTAATGGAGCATATAGGACACAAATTACTAACTCTTTACAATAATCACTTGTACCAAATTTTTGTTGCAAACATTTGACTTTTACTCAATATTTTATTAAGTAAACTACTTTTGGACATCTAAGTAAAGTTGTTCCTAATACAATTTTATACTTAGACATCCAAGTTTTATGTTTCTAAGTTTCTTTTCAACGAAGATATATTTAACAAACTAAAAAACACTTCTATTTATGTTATCTCAATATTTTATTAGGTTAACTGCTCTGGTGACTTTGAACAAATTGAAAGAACTCATTATCTGCTTTATTTTAATATATAAATTATCAAAAACAGTCTAAAATTGATCGATTTATTAAAAAACTCCTTTAAACTTTTTTGCAAAACTTTGTATTTTATTTTTACAATTTTTTTTTATTTTTTTGGGAAGCTGTCTCTGGTCTATTCCATCCAAACTTGTCCAAATAGGATTAAAAATCAATATTACACTATCTGAACTAATCTGTACTGTTTACAAAGTTGTATTTTTGTAATTTTATACAACTTTTTTGTTCAATGTCAATCTTGACTTACAGATCTGCAAGTGTTATATACTCTGTGTAATACTTATTTGGCACACCTGTGTTTGTCATATCTCCTTATCTGTCACATCCTGCTATCTGTCACACTCTTATTCGTCACACTTCTTATTTGTTATACCATATATCTTTCAAATCATCTCATATCCAAGATCCTCATAATTTACTTTATTTTTATCTTTTAAGCAAAAATGCCAACTCTTATTAATGAAGACTCAGATTCTTATAATATTAACTACTATTATAACAAATATAGAGACTGTTATAGTGTAGAAATAATTGAAGGAAAACCTCAAACTTTACAGATACTTCCTGCAGATATCAATCCAACTAATTGTGATGCTTCTATTAAAAAATATCATTATTTTAAAGTTCTTTTACAACTTACTATTGCTATATGTCTTTATAGAGCATATTATATTAATTTTACTTCTAAATTCTATAGAATTCCTCACTCTACATCTCTTGGTTGATCTATATCTCAAACTACATCTACTATGTCTGCAAAATAATTTACAAAAATTACTGATGAATTGTTTATTTTACCTAATTCTAAACAACAACAACCAGATATCTCTTTAATTAAATCTCACATTTTATTTTCTGGTTTTCAAATTGATTTTATTTTAACTACAATTATTGCACACTCTTAATATTATCATACATGCTTTATATATGAAATTAAAAACATCTCTTGTGTCATAACTGAATAAAACAATCATACTTTAGATTATACTATTTGCACTATTTTTAAAAATAATTTATTATATAGGTTTTGCATTCTTGGCCTATTAAATATTAAACTTAAATCTCTTATACAAACTTTATCTTTGATATTTCAACAACAAATAACCACAGCTATAATCAAATTAAAACTAATTAGTCTAAGCACTCAAACTTTCTTTTCTACTTCTCAAAAATAAATCATCCCTCTTCTTATTCTTAAACAAAAAATTATTCTTGTTTTTATTAAACTTTAACAAATGAATTCTGTTGACAAAATTCAATTTTTTATTTCTTATTTCTTTAAAAAAAAAAAAAACAACAAACAACAAAAACAAAAGAAAAAAAAAAATCAAAGAGATACTAGTAATAATCTTGACTGGTTTAAAGAATATCTAGTAACTAACTTAATGAAAAATAATACTAAACTTAATAACCCTATTGCTTAATAATTTTTTGCTTTTATTAAACCATACCTTATTGATATCTATTTAGAAAAAATTGTTCAACCAGCATCTGACAAAACTCCTGAATCAAAACTTAATTACAAATATCTAGTTAAAACTTTAGCAAACAAAAGACCTAAAATTTTAACTAATCTTATCTATAAAGCAAATCCTTTAATTGACAGATCAATATCTATTTTATTTGAACTAATTCACTCTACTTTTATTTATCTTTTTTAAGAATTTACTACAACCCTCTTTACCAAACTAAATTATTCAAAAATCTTCACTTCTTATAGCTCTATTTCACCATATACTACTACTAACTAAAAACCAATAGCTTCCAATTTGGCTTGCCTACATCTTATTCTTCATAATAAATACAAAACTATTTATACAGAAAAATTTTATAAGAACCTCAAACTCTATCCTATTTACTTCAAATTACACTATAATATCAATGAAGATAATATCAATCAACTACTCTTTAAGATTCAAAATGATGACAAATTCAACATTAATATCTCTTTTAATATTCCTAAAAAATAATTTCTTCAAACATTTCAAATTTCTTCTTTAAAAAATCATTTACCTGAATTCAAAACCTGGTTTGAAAAATTTTTTAATATTTACAAAAGACAATTCTATAACATTAACCAAGAAAGAACTTTTAACTATATTAAATACCAAATTGCCCTTAAGTTATCAAATGAATGCAAAGCATTTTTATCTTCTGAATTCAAAATTACTTCTATCAACCCTTTACAAGAACATTCCAAACTATGCTTTAAAGCTGCCTTATATCATATCCATACATGTACAGTTAAAAACTGTACAACATTACCTAAAGATACAGAATATAATATTAAAAACTTATCTTCTCTCTTCTTTACTGATTTATATGATCACTTTTCAGCTTCAACTAATACACAATCTAAACCAAAATGGACATACTCTGTTCTTGACTTCTCTATATTTAACAAAGACAACCAAATGCTACTACCTTTAATAAACCTACACCTATTATCTTTTTTCATCAACTTACTTCCAAAACTAAAAATAATTTCACTGAACTCAACAATACTGAAACTAATTAAGCAAAAGAAAGCTACTATTTTTATAGTTTTTTCAAAGCTTACCTTAGTGCTGCTGCAAATGACCAAATTAACAACTATCATCTACACCAAATCATTAATAAAATTACTAGCAAACCTATTAGTACTGAGTACTTAGCTCGAGTACTCACATACTTTCATATTCATAAAAATGACAAACTCTCTATTTCATTAATTAGAGAATTTTATAACAAAAAATTCTATTCTGAAGTTCAACAAATCTTACACTCCAAATTTAACATTAAATTTAATCTACCCAAAACAAAACTTATTTTTCTAATTTAAATACTTCTATCAAATCAACAACTTCAACATTCAAAGAAAATAATAATTCATTTGAGCTTCCTAATGATGACATTATTATGTTAAAATCAAATACTGACAATAATAATCAAAACACAGAACAAAATTTATAACCAAATTATGTAACAACACTTTTTTATAACTCTTTTCAATAGACTCTTTTGTAGAGCACATAAATGCAGCTACTGCTTCTAAGATAATGATGTTCTTTATATTTAGTAGACTATTCTTAGAAGAGAATGATGTAAGTAGACAGGTGGTTAAGTCCATTTACATGGAGGACCAAGTTAATGACAGACTGACTCAATATATAGGACAGGCTATGGTATCTTGCATAGTTGTGCAAGCCAAGCATACAATGAGCAAATTTACAGAAGAACTCTCTACTTTTTTGAACTCTATTTTATTATCTTATATCAAGGAAGAACTACAAGACTTATTTTACAATCCACAATATGATCCAAACTCATGCTATAATCTGTAGTTAGCAGAGTTGAACCTACTTCTACTTCCACATCCTTAAACACTTAGCTTCTTTTTAAAATACATTTATCATTACAACTATACACAATTAAACAACTTTAACTATGCACCTACAATATTAATCAAAATTGATTATAATGAATATTATATACATTTACTACACAAATCTCAACCTTCACCTGAATATTTTTTTTCACAACTATCTGGCTATATTTATTACCTATCCATACCTATTCCTTCTAAATTTTCTTCAATAAACAACAACATACCAAATACAAATTTAATTATAAAGAAAAAGGATATAGACTACTCTTATTTTCAACTAGTAGAAGCCATTTTAGAAGGTTATGATAAAACTACCATAGCTAAACACTACTATGACAACATTCAATTTAATACCTGCTACAACAAATTTCTATTCTACACTATTTACTACTGCTTTCTTATCCACAAACTATTATTTCTTTCTTATAACATATCTACAGCTTCAGCTATTTATCTAATAATGCTTGTGGCTATACACTAACTATTTCTATTAAAAATGATCATAGTGAAGCTCATGTTTATCTTTTATCAGAAGCTAAACCATTATTTAATCACTTTATCTTACCAATTCAAGCTACTGGTATTATCTGAACATTTAGCTAAAATCAAACACATCAATACTAGTCTTCTTTATATCAGCACTTTTGGCTCCTATCTCTATCAATTTAACACAACTCAGGAACCCTAATACCTTATCTCTAAATCTCACAATCTGTACTCACAAAATTCAAGAATACAATAAAAATCTCAAACAGCAAGTCTGGGAGAATTACTGTATTATCTATTTCTTAAACCTTATCAGTATCACAGAAACTAAAATAGCAAAAGATAATGTTATTACCAAATTTTATAACTCAAAATACTACTTTTATTACTAGTCATGTACTAATGGTTCCAAAGCAGGAACTGCACTTATAATTTATAAACATCTCACATCTTATATATATAATATTTTTACTCTTTCTGGCTATGCTATAGCCATAGACCTCTTCTTTAAATATGTTCACAAATTTCAAATTATCTCTATATATCTACTATGTAAAAACTCACAATTAAGACTTCAAATTCAAAATACTATTATTTAATGGATCCAAGAAGCTACTAACTGAAACATCCTACTCATAATACTAGGTAACTTTAATGTACTATTTAACAACTCTACCTCCTTATCTATCAAATACAAACTATTGCAATTTCTACAATATAATAATATTTATAATCTAGCAGATCATACAAATACCTCTTCTTATACCTGGCATAGCAGTAGACATCACAGTACTATCAACTATATTTGGGCCTATCTTTTTTTATGCAAATATCTCAATTCTTTTTACTTGAATGATGCAGAAAACTGCATCCAAAGTGATCACAAAATTCTTATATTCTCTTGAATATTCACTTATGCTCTTACAGACAAAAACAGACATTTAACTAGAACCAAATGCAGAACCTTTAACTACAAAGCAATGAATAAAGAGCAATGAGAAATCTTTACTAACTAAGTTTCTTTTAATCTCACTACAAACAAAACATCTCTTTCTATTCAAACCTTTGAATCACTCGAAACTACCTGATATAAAATTTAAACTAGTATTATTAATACTGCTACTAAATGCATTCCTAACAAAAAAACAACAATTTGCAACTTTCAATACTCATTTTTAGCTAAAGCTACCTTACTTTACCTAAATCTTAAAAAACTTAATAACATTATTAAACAAGTTAAAGCCTCTTTAACTAACTTATTACCTATACCTATACATCTTAATTCTACTACACATTATCTTAACTCAATATATCACCTTAATATACCTTCTATATCTAACTCTTATATGCTTATACCAAGCTGGATTACTACTACTAATACTAAATGGCAAGCTCTTTATCATTTTCAAAACTTAGAAAACATTAAACAAATCCAAGAACAAATAAATCAGCATATCAATCTTAGATGTTTCAAACTTCAAACTAATTCCAAACTTATAATTAATAACATACTCAACTGTCACAATGATCCAGTAAAATTTAATAATATAAAAACATCAAATTATATTATTACAGAACCCAAACTAATTAAAGAACATATCCAACACTATTTTGACAACTAGACTGTCTACAAACCTATTAATAATTATGAATTCAATACTAACTGGTCAGAAGAATATAAACCAAAAGCTACTATTAGCTCAGACCATTATAATTTAGCCTTGGCTGAATTTTTATTTGATGAAATTACTAAAACTCTTAACCAACTTCTTAATAACAAAACATGTAAACCATCTGAAATTAGCTATAAAATGCTTAAACAGGCTGGTTTTACTTTCTTTTAAGCAATAGTTGCTCTTTTTAATCAATGCATTCAAACTTCTTACATATCTAAGCAATGAAAAGATTACATCTTTCCAATATCTAAAAAACCTATTTTTAATGAAAAACTCTCTAATACAAGACCTATTAGCCTTGTTAAACATATTAAGAAACTATACACAAAACTTCTTACTAACTATCTTAATTTAATACTCACATAATATTCTATTCTATCTTCTTACAACTATATTGCTTTACCTGGCAATAGCATATCTATTTCTATACACATACTTAACAATATTATTAAAGATGCTAGTTAAAACAACAAACAATTATGGCTTCTGTCTCAGAACATGAGCAAAGCATATGATTCTGTTAATTTAGAACTTTTTACAAAGTCTTTCAAACAGATATCAATGTCTCAAACCCTCATCAATATACTTACTAACCTTTTTACTGATCACCAAAACTAAGTTATATTTAATCTTGGTTTTACTAACTTTTTTTTTTTTTAAAAAAAAATATTAAGGTAAGTACTTGCAACCCAGAATTTTATTGATAGTATATTTGGTTAATGGATACTTTACAACTACAGAAGGCAACCATAGGAAGAGTGTACAACTAGTTACTCATACAACTTTAGTTATTGTCTAATTTAAGTAGTCTGTCTAAAGGTTCTACACTAGCTGCCATACCTGAAACCTACTTGTAGATTCCCTATTTAACCACTTTGTTTCTGTATCTACTCACCTACCTTTGCCTATCAATGACTCTAGCTGATGCCGATTAAAATATGCTATGGCCACTAAGTCTTTAAAGCAGTTTACTTACATGAAGAACCTTTGACCTTGTACTAAACCTTCCAGAATCTTATGTATTCTATTCTTACAGTTAACCTAGTATTGCTATAGCTGAGACCAACACTGGCAGTTAGAGTGTACCATTAAACAGCTATGCCCTTGTAGAGTTCACCCCAACCCTAGTACTAACTTCACAACATATTCTTACTACTTTGGTATTCAATTCAAATTTTACCAAGCTGCTATTCCAGATAGTTCAGAAAGGTAGGATAAGACTATACCTCTGGTTTACATGTTTGTCGGCATGTACTTTTTTCCTCTGAAACCCAGAAATTCTGGTGGCCTGGTTGGTTCATCTAGTTCCTCCTCAAAGACTAACACATTTGCCTGGTTTTACAAGTTCTAGCTCTATTTCATAAGTCTAGTTTTTATAGTAGCATCATCAAAAGTTTGGGTTACCTTTCTACTCAAGTCTTCCAAGTGGGCTTCTGTCTTCCTACCTGGTTCCTGTAATTTACACAGCCTAAGGACTTATTTTGGATTCACACCACCTGGTACCAGTTTTTGTTCTTTTGTACAACATTGTATAAGTGCCTAGACCTTTTAGTCATGCTGGTATGACACAGGTTACAGATATTTTATCTCAACCAATCATAAAAGACAGTTAGCTGTAACACAAAAAGAATTGCAAATTTTTACTATCACTGGGATTTGAACTCTAGACCTGCCACTTGGAAGTTGACAACCTATTCACTTCACTAGGTCACCACACCCCTT
>CAJVQA010002485.1:0-21829 GCA_910591915.1 Cetraspora pellucida | reverse complement strand
AAGCTTTATTTTTTATAAAAATTATATTGTACTACAAAGATCATATAAAAAATGATCTACATATACTCTACCCTTAATGTGTTTAAAATAAAGTATGCATTATGAATATTATGAATCTATGTATTTAATAAGTCATTTTGGTTTATGATTATTTACTATTTAATTTAAGTATAAAATTTTTTTGCCAATTTATGTTTTAAAATAGGAGATTTAACTTCATAATTTCATTTTGTTAAGTTAATTTAGGTAAGCATATTCTAATTTAAAATAAGTCATAAATACTTGCTTATATTTAATTTTCTTATATCGTAAATATGAAAAAAATATGATCTACATATTTAAAACAAGTCATTTGACCTATGAGTCGATAGTGCAGTGGTTAGTGCTCTGGGTCTCAATCGCAAGGTCACGAGTTCGAGTTCAGAGGGTAACAAAAACTCTGCCAGGACCACAATTGAAAAAAGATCTGCAGAGGATTTCTATTTAAAAAAAAAAAAAAAAAAAAAGCAAAAACAAGATTCATATGAAAAAGAATACAGTGACCAGCATAGCCATAGGGTTGGGAACAACCAGATAAGATGTAATCTGTCAACAAATGATGTTAACATTGAGAGAGCCTGATTTAAGAACATGTATAATTGAGAATATTGAAATTTACGGACGATCCGGCTGGTGGGTCATGTGAAGTTAAGGAACTGCGGACCGAAGAAAATAGTAGGTCCTACACTGCAGAACCAGGGACCCGGGACGTCATATGATGGACTTAATGGAGCATGAGTTATCTCACAGTTCGGTGACATACAGGAGCCACACGCCGTCCGATGATCTTCGCAGAATGATAACTCTGACCTTTAAGAGATGTGACAGGTTCTAAAGGTGTCTAAACCTTCAGGATAGCGGAGGGAGGTAAAAAAAAAAAAAGCTATTCGGATCGGTATTACAAATACTGAAAATAAACTAACCCTTCCTACTTTAGTTAAAACTTCTACCTAATACCCGAAAATAAACTACCTTTTAATTTTTGTTTGAAAATCTATAAAATTTATAGTTCCGAAGATAAGCTACCTGTATAAAAGTTATAACCTTTCAAATCTTAACCAATCAAACTTTAAAATATTTTAAATATGTAGTAGATTAAACCTGTGCATATAGTAAAGTGGTTAAATGTATAGTGACATTAAATGCCTATATCAACTTTACTGTCCCCTGTGATTATCCTGTCATCAAAAGTATTTTTTCAGGTTCAATATTAAAATGCGTGATAAATATAATTTAATATGTAAGCCAACAATTAAGAATCTCGAAAACATTTTGTAAATTTTCTGAGGAGCCTCAAATAAGTGAAACCTCATTATTCAAAGAAATTGAACGAGAAATTCACTTATTAGAGGGGTTTCAAATAATTGGCGCATTTTGAAATTAAAATTTCAAAATTATCTAAAAAAGGTATATACAAAACCATATTTATATATTCGGAAAATACATAAATTTTTTTTAAAAATACTTTTTCGCTTAACTAAAAAAATTTTATATTATATACATATTATATACATTCTAATAATAATTTTTATTATACTTCTGTGTCCTAATTTATATACTACTATTCCAATTGTAACTGTACTGGCTAATTCTGTTAGCTTTAATTTTACGCGTAAATGAAGCCCCTACATATGTTAACTCTTGTTACGCTTTTACTTGTAAATTCCCAAAAAATCACACTGAAACTATGGACATCAAATCTCATATTACTTCTTTGATTATTAGTTATAATGTGTGGGATAAATGCACAATTAATACTAGTAATAGGATAGAGATAGAATCGTGAATAAAATTGTATATATACAATTGACCCTCATTAATATCAACCTGCGCTAATATCAACCTAAGCCACAACCAAATTTTTATAAATTTTTATATCAACATGAATATAAAGATGATCCGAATAGGTTGACTGTACTTGTGTTGCATTTGCCAATTAGTGATATTTTTAAAATCTTCAGATTTGTCGACAAGTACGCCACTGATATTTGTTTTGTCAACCGTAAATTAATAGTTAGGATTTTGGGTTATGTTTTATCGATTCTTTATGTAATGAGTTAGGTTTATTAACAATAAATATCACATTTATCCACTTTACATGCATCTATCTATTCTCTAAATATAAATTATAAACTTTTTTTTGCGTATATTTATTGTTTGTAAGCTTCTTTATACTGTAACATTAATTAAAAATTATATATTTTGATTGGTCAATTATCATAGGAAATCATGGGTAGATCTATAAAAATTAGCTAATCATGCTAATGTCTTCCTATGAGTGCCACTTAAGGATATAGTAGAACTGATATGGCTTATGCCGTGGCTAGTTACGATATTGGCTTTAAATAGTTACGCCATAACCAGGGAAAACCCGGCTTTTAAATCCCGACAGGCTTTCCTCATGATGATTGTGCTTAAGATCTATTTTCTGAAAAAGGTTATCACCGGTTAATGTCAGAGGTGATTATCTAATTAGCCAATGAAAAATCTAGCTACCAAAATGTTAAAACGACAAGCCGCAAACTACAATAGATTTTTGAAACGATGATATTGACTAAACCGTTAAAAATTCTCCAAAACTGGATAGACTACAAACACTAGAATATCATATTGACGTATAACTTTTAAAACCGATTAAACACAACATATAATACGTATGCCAGATTTATTCCAAAGTTGGTAATGTCATAATAAAATTTTACCGTATTTGTCATTGTGCATATTATTTATTTGATTTATATCGATATGCATCAAAAATAAAATGTATATAAATACATTTGTTTGACATACTTTACTGTACATTTTCTTTCAGGTTTATGCGATCTTATCCTACGTATTTAAAAACTCAAATTCTCCAACTTTTCGATGTCAGTTTCTATAACTTATATGCGATTAAACACTAAATGGACAAAACGATCAAATCGTGCAAGACGTTTAAAATGCTATTATTTATTGAGAACGTTATTTACTCTTGCTGTTTTATTTGGTATAATTTTTTTTATGATCTGTGATCTTGAACTTAATATTAAAGTTTATTGGAGAGATTGGATTTCACATGAAGAATTTAAACATGAAAATTTAAGCAAATGTTTTGATAGCTTTTCTAATAATTCTGAACCATCAATCATTTATAATAACATTCTAACCACCTTACCCCTCACTTATGGTTGGGATTGTTACGATTTCGCAAGAAGTATAAAGTTAAAACCTGGCCAACCTCGAGAACATATAATCTACCATGCTTACTGGCGTGCTGATCTACGACCTTTTGGTGACAAACAAATCGCTACGTTAAAATCTTTCTTTGCTACTCAAGATGCAAAATATTCTTCACTCATTCTTTGGACTAATGGACATATTTTAACTGTTCCTTCTCTTGAACCGTTGCTTGAGCATTATTCCGATCGATTCATAATAAAATATTATAATGCCGTGATAGAAAGCAAAGGAACTCCTATGGAAGGTTCTCCCAACCTTAAACTTAATGATAAGCAAGCTTACCTTGATGGTGACTTGATTAGACTCCTTGTTTTATACAAATATGGTGGGGTATGGTTTGACATGGATTCTCTTTTTATACGTGATTTTGCTCCACTCATGGAGCACGAATGGCTTGGTCAATGGGATTGTTTTATGCCAAGAGGCTATCCATTTAACGGTGCTTTTATGAGATTTCGGAAGAATTCTCCTTATCTATGTGAATTCCTTTCCGAAATGGCTAATGGACCAGTTCCTAGTAAATCTTCAATTGACTGGGGTGGAAGACTTTATTATAAAATTTTTAGGCGTTTAATTCAAAATGAAAAAAAACCATTTGGAATGATTCCTTGGTGTTTTACTGATCCTCTCCTATGTAATCCGTCCAACTCGATGCCTAATGCATTTGATGAGGCAAAATTTGATGAGGAAAGATTATTGCAAGTATTTGCTTTTCACTGGCACAATCAATGGGATAAGGAAAAGGGAAGCTTATTTAGATTTCTGGAGCAAAGAAACAATGAGATTCTGGGATTTTAAGACATTTATTAAATAGTATAATTATAATATATAATAATTATTGATTTATTAATATATTTCGAAACAAAAAATCTGATACGTAAAAAAAAAAAAACGTGTATAAAAACTTTTATTACAAATTCGCCAAGCGTGACTTGATAATAAAATTAAAAATATAGAAATTGATACTTTGTAAATAAAAAACAAATAGTATTACTCATGACATATGGGCTAGGTACTGAGAAAAGGGACAAAATTGACAATTTTTTCAAAAGCTGTTTTTTTTTACATAAATCAATTTAAAATAAGATTAGAATCATTTTTCACTTAAGACTCAAAAGTAGATGTGTTAATAAAAATTTACAATATAGCTCCTTAAATTTTGCATTTTCTGAAGATTTATAGCATAAAAATTGATTTTCTGAAGACCTTTATTTTTGTCAATTTCGTCCCTTTTCTCAGCACCTATCCCATATTTACATAAAACACAAATAATAAACTTTAAAAAATATGAATCAATATAATGTTAAAATAAGCACTGATATAATGTATACCATCTCAATAGAGAATCCAATTTAATTTTAACGTAGTATAATCATACTTTTTTCAGTAAATCCCATTTCAAGCAAAGCTTGTTCGATGGTAAATAACATATCGGGTGGACCACAAACAATAATTTTTCCTTGTATTAGATCATCGCTTCTTCCATAATTTGCTAAATCTACATCAATGTTTTTAGGTGTTCTAAATTTTCCTGTTGACGCTTGCGACTCTGGCCTAGGACCCATATCAATTATACTGTCATCATCATATCTCTGATGATCACCATGAGATTGTGGTTGCGTAGGTGGTGGTGATTGAAGACTTATAATTGGCAAAGGACTCACACCCTGCTCATTTGCGTCACGACGTACAGAATGACTCTGAAGAATGCTCATGTAGTTATTATTTTCTGCTATCAATTGAGCGTTGTTTGGTGATTGGAGGAGTACACCTTTCATTAAGTTGATCCAATCTTGTATTATTTTCTTAGTAATTCTTCCTCGTAAACCATCCCAATCTGAAGGTGGCTCTGAAAGACAGTGCGTTACAGTAAGTTGTCCTCTACTTGTAAGTGCAAGATCTTCAAGCAATGCGCCATCGATAACATCTTCAATTTCACGGTTCCCAAATAATAAATGCATTCGTTTATATCCAACATATTGACCAGTATCATTTTTTTGTTTAATTGACTGTTCCAAATAATACTTGATTAACTATTATAGTGTTAAAAAAAAAGATTTGTTGAATACTTATGAGAATACTTAAGAGAATACTTGAGAAAATAATTTAATACTAATATCGAATTACCTGTAACATTGGTGTTATCCCTGTACCACCTAAAAACATAAAAAGAGATCATTAAGAAAACTGGCAATATTCGTTAATCAGGATTCAAAAGAAAAAAAACAAGTACCAGCAATCATATATAACTCGTCCCAGCAACCATCCGGACTATCTGGATTTAATAAAGAAGTCTTTGCTCCAGTAAATTTGGTGTAATGAGCATAAGGGGTATAGGATCTCGTAGGTGAAAGAATGCTCGTTTTCCGACTTAATGGATTTGCTAATGTAGGTGCAACATTTGAACTATGTCTATCACTAACATCAAATGGGCCACGTACTTGAATTTCGTATCCTATCAACTGTTCATTCTAAAAATGACAACCATTATTATTATTATCAAAAGCTTGAAAAAATATTATTTAGAGGGAAAAAATGGGAATGCTAATATATGCATACCAAATGCTGTGAAAAGAGCCCCTTTGGATAAATTTTTACATAAATGGAAAATGATTTGGATAAACTACCTTCCAAAGGAGTATAACTTCTAATCACAATTTGACCATTTACTCTAGATTGCACTTCAACGTAATGTCCAGGCAAAAACTTCTCAATGCTAACATCTTTCTCGCCTTGATGTACTATGGAAAATGTAAATCTCATCACAGGATATTTAACATTTGCATTAACCATTTGTTTGTTTGTAAGCTTATAACGATGAAATTTGTTAATTTTTGGAGTACTAGCCAACGCTCTATCAATTCCTACAAAATCGTTTGCTGGATTTTGATAAATAGATCCATCACTTGGAGCCAAACCCCCTTTTTCGCTTATTTTGTCATCCAATTTCCCTATAACCAATGTTGCCATTTTCTGTGTGGCAAATCTACTATGAGTATGTTGTGCCAATGGTGTCCTTAAATAGAATTTTGTATTAATGTTGTCAATAAATTTGGCAGCTGAGAGTCTTTTTTGAGGTGCTGGCGTTCCTTGAAGATGAGAGATATATTTTGTAAACGCAGATGAATGGGTTCCAGAAGGTACATCCTTTGGAATTAATAAAGCCTCCGGAGAATCTATATCTTCAACAATTTCATCGTTCTTGTGCGTGTTGTAAAAGTCTAACGAGAAAAATATACGTATTCATTTCCTTAAACATGCTTTGGTATATTTACCCAAATTTTTGTGGTAATTCTTACCGCTTGTAATATCTGTTCCAATAACCTATAATGAATAAATCGTAAAATTGTGAGTACTATAATTTAAAAATTAACTTATATAAATAGACTATCATAATATTTACACGTAATAATATTTGACTCCCCCCTATTATTATGTAAATTTATACATTAGCGTTAATTACAAAAATTTACATAAAAAATGGATAGCTGAAAAGACTTACCCGGATGAGAATCACACCAACTGTGGATATCTACCACAAGTCCATCACAAACAACTAAGTAAGCCTAAACAGTTGAGCAATTTATAGGTTAGTTATTTAAAGCAAGTAAATAAATTATAGTAATTTTGAAGGTAGCTCATTAGACAATTTCACTTTGGCTAATAAAGGGCTTTTGAATCCGCCCCACGATAATATTGTTGTAATAATATTGTATTTAATATACACCTACCCCACGTTGAACCCGTTCATTAATTTCTTCCCAGGTAAACTCGGGTAATTTAATATAATCTTTATAATTAATATGAGTATGCATCATCGTTTTCTTCTCTTCATTAGTCTCATCTTTAATACAAAAGAATTTATGAGAAAGTCCCTCAATACGCCACCAAAGTTCTCCGATTAGGAAGACACAAAGTATTATTAATATCCAACAACCGTAAGCAATTTTCCACCAAAACGAATTACTAATTGCAATAAAAATTTCAAAGTCAACAATGAAATATATTTTATAAAAAAATTATGTATTATACTTACTAGCCATAAGAGAGGCAAAAAGTGTCAATTCCTAAAAATTGAATGTATAAACGATTTGTATATTAACTTTATAAACTATGCGAAATAATTAATTTTGACATTTTTATAATTACCAAGATATACATTAACCCTACAATTTTATATTGATAAAAAAAAAAAGTATATATATATTTATTTAATGTATCTGAACTTTAATAACCAAATCAAATACGAGTAATTACAATGCTATTTACCATGCAGACAATATTAACGTTACACCAAAACACTTATGAATGCGCTTTGTAATCCTTGGTAATCCCTAATAAAAGGATTCAACACGGTTAAATATTAAACCAAAATATACGATGTCAAAAAATGCTGAACAAACCTTATTAACTGATACTATAGACGTTTGTCCCCATAAAGCAATCACACCAAGAGCTATAAAAATATTCACAAATTATTAAAATACTGTTATTAAATTCAATTGTCAAGTTGTGTTCAACGAAAGAGTACCTAATTCAACGAATGCCAAAGCATATACGACTAAACCCATCCTAAATTTTGTCAATAGTTAATATAAAAACGAATAATGATAACAGTACAAGCAAAATATATATATATATATAATACCAAGCATGTGGCGTTTGTGTTTGCACCATAGTTGAAATAGCCGCAGCACCAAATGTTGAAACTGAGAGACCACCCACCAACTGTACAAACCGATGAATTTTAAGGTGCTGATTATGATGCTATAAATAATAAATTTATGTCAAATAACCAGTTACAGGTTTAAATCGGGTTATATGAAGAAAATCCTAATTAAAGCTAATAAAATATTTACCTTCCAGTACCGAACAATAAAGATTGATATTGGAAATAAGATGCTAAACAATTGTAAAAAAATTTTTATAACCGTCAGATAATTATCTAGTAACTTGAAAATATTCTATGCTAATGTAGTAACTAAAGAACATTTATTTACCACCATGTAAAGAACATTCCGCAACCATGAATGAATCTAACCAATCTCTGAAGATTAAGAGTAGTTGCAGAACTAATCCCACTATCATAAAAATTCACTTGATTCAAGATGCGATTATTTTGGTGATAAGAGAAGGCATTACTATTTGGATTATATGCCATGATAACTATGTGTAATAAGTTAATAATTTAGTTTCAACATTGTAAAATTCAAGGCAACATACTATAAAGGTAACGAAAAATTAAAAAAAAAAATTTAATATCACACATTTCATATCACCATGCACAATTGGTTTTCTTCCTGGTGGATTGAGAAGTCTTTTGAACTCTACTGTTACAGCTTTTGAATTAGACATAGAAGCTGTTGGCACGAGAACGGGATCTTGTTTAGAATCTTGAAGGGGAGGATGGTAACCACCTATGTCAGCGTGGTAAGATCCTAATGTGACATTCCCATTAGTAACCTTTTTACAGAATAAATATAAAATATTTAGATAATAAGCTTCCGCGCAAAATACAAATCGTATATTCTAAAAGAACCTACAATTCCAATGATAAATTCGGCACCTTTCATTCCGTCATCGTCTGGACCAAACCCCTGTAATATGTTAATATAATTAACAAACTAATAGAAACAGGTTCAAAAAAAGGTAAATTATTAAAAATAAACTTACGATAAACTTACCATTCCAAACCAACCATTACCATCAGAAGTTTGTAATTGAACCTTGAAATATATATAAGTCAAATCAACCCTATAACTAATAATATATTGAGTCCAAATATTAATTTTGCTTGGATAATTATCATCATCACTACTGTTAAGTTTTATTTGAGGTTGGACGGCCCAAATATTTTGAGGAAAGGTTATATTTGGATTGATGTTACGAATGATGATATCTCGGAGTGTTGTATTTCGTATAATTTTTTGTTCATCAGCAGTAAACATATCAGGTTTCTCGAACCAAAAGTTATCAGAATCTCTAATATACGCATACTTTAAAAAAAAAATTTATTTAATGTAATTGCATAATCCAAAGAAAATTTACATGAGAAACATATAAAAATGATCACCTGCGTCACCATACTCGCATTCATAACCATGCCAAAGTTTGAACCATTTAAATGATCTTCACTCATCACACCGACCCACGACTCTACGGTCTCGATTCCTAAAATGAACACATAACTTGTCAACTAATAGTTTTGACTAAATAGTAGCATATTAACTAAATAGTCATGAATTAATCACTAATAGTCGTCAATTATAGTCATCGACTAATAAACGAAGTATATCAACTAATAATTATCGACTAATAATGTATATCAACTAATAATTATCGACTATTATTATAGTAACTACAAGAATCATAATTATATTCACCATTTGGATAGATTTTAGCCAAGTTTGCTTGAATGGTAGGATTGGAGGAAATGTCGGCAAACGACTGAGCCTTAGGAAAACCAAAGTATTGTCTGATCACATTATATAAAGGAATGCCTATTATAAACAATAATAAATTTTTTTTTTTAAAAAAAAAAAAAAAATTTATATAAAAATTTTTTTTAAAAAAAATGAAAATATAAATATCATACCACGATCTCTACTTCTTATAATGTCAAAAGCCACTAAATCATAGGTATGGTGATCAGGAGCCAGAGCACTTTTGGTTGAATCTGCAAAAAAAATATCAACTTCTTCCTGACGTTGGAGAGCCATAGACAAAAGTACTCTTGCTAAACCAAATGTCTCCAAGAGAGTGAGATTTTTAATATCGTTTAAAGCTAAATTATAAAGAGTATCACCGTATTCATCTTGAATTCGGTAAAAATCACTAAATAAATTCAAAAGGATTCTATTAGATACTTTAAAAGGGGGAAAAATAAAGTTGTAAATATCAACCTTAATTCACTATGACCGTATCGAAACGTGACAGTTGAAAAGAAAGTGTCAACACCTGTTTAATAAACATATAAAGTTAGAAATCAAGGGTTAACAACGGAGAGACTTTACCATATAATTTCTAACCTGGCTTAAGATTAGGATCATAGTTTTGGTAAGCAGGTAAAGGCCGACCAAGAACAGCACCAATATATTCCTCAGCAACAGCTTTTTGATAGAAGGCAATAGTCCAACGCCTCTAAAAAAATATATATATGAATTGAATAACAAACAACTAATTTATTAATAATGAAATTAACAAAGAGGGTGCTAATAAAGTAAACTATATCAAAGACCCACAGCTTCCTGAAAATATTGTTCATCAGTCCAGGAACTACCGTGTAATGTATATAATTCATCGCATAAACGGTTATGCTCGCGTAACCAGATTGTTTGGATAGCCAAAGTAAATATACTATATGAACGTTCCGAAGTCGCGCCCCAAATATAGGAACCATCAGAATTATTTTTTGGAGGAAATTGTTCACCATTGACAATAGATGTTTTTAATTTTCCTCTATTTGTTGAGGTATCACGAAGTCTGTTCATCGCGTCTTGATCACTGATACCATAAATATTATTAAGATCAAAAAAGGGGGTGACATTATTTATTCCACTAAGAAGAGGATTTCGAATTGGATTAGTATCATTATTACCATCAGACCGATTAGCAGGTAAAAAAGGTACACTAAGTTGGTATGGTGATATAGTGGAATTTGGATTTGGATTATAGAGAGGATCATCAGCTGGTAAGAACATAGGATAAGTTGGATTTGTGTTTTTTGAAGAAGTAATATCGAATGAAATATATTGGCCAAAGAAAGTAACCTATAATATATCATACAGTAAATAAAAAGACGAATAGAGCATAATTAATGCAATTAAGAAAATTTTATGAATAACTTACAAAATGGCTAGTTCGTCTGAATGAACGATAATTTGACAATGCGTCAACATTATAAAGCTGAACATTATAACTAGACATCATGTTTGTTATACATCGTGGCATAGGATATTGCCCAGAAGGTACTCTATCAGAGCACTTGATAGTTGTCGGCCCGATCGGGTTTAAACCGAGGAAATCAGTGGGAGACGTAACAGGAGAAGAATTTTGACTGAAAATGTAAACTTACAATTGTTATTTGAATGCATTGAATGCATTTAATGTATTTAAAATTAAATTAGAATTATAGATCAAATGATTACTTGAAATTCAGAGAACTAATGGCCCTTAAATAAGGTTGATGTGGGGTTCCGGCGACCGAATATTGAACATTGTTGTCACTACCATCAATCAAACGAGCTTCTACAACAACGTACTGAAGCAACAAGAATGAAAACAAAGTAATAAGGAGAAATATCGTTAATACCTGAGAAGGCATTATTTTTTTTATTCAATGACTTATTTACGATTGTAAAAAGTGAAAAGAACTAAAGAAATAACACCTTTGCTATATAGGTGTGTATGCATGCATTATAATCGGAGATCGCTTCCTATTGATCATAAAATGCATATAACAAATCCATTCTCATTACATTATAGAAAAGAATACATATACATTATTTTGGCTTAATTACATCTTTAAATTACTATATTCATAGAAAGGCTATGCAGGAAAAAACGGCCTTCCCCGTAGAGTCTATTTTTTTTTATAGATTAATTGAGTAGAAATCCAAAAATAAAATTACTGTTTAATTATCACATTGTTTGGATATACATGATGGACAAATCCGGACAAATCCCAAACCCCCCTAAAAAATAATTGCTAATTATAAAAAATTAAATCAAACAAATAATTCTAAAATTTTATAAATATATTATCTATAGCTATAAGAATATACGTACTTGATTTATTTAAACAATGATTATTAATAAAATTTTTGAGTTATGAATTTGGCCAGACCCTTTGAGTTTGTCCAAATTCATAACTCAAAAATTTTATTAATAATCATTGTTTAAATAAATCAAGTACGTAATTCTTATAGCTATAGATAATATATTTATAAAATTTTAGAATTATTTGTTTGATTTAATTTTTTATAATTAGCAATTATTTTTTAGGGTTGTCCACCGTGTATATGTTTGGATCGTCACAAATAGTAAATATCTGATGTAATCAAGATCCGGGTATTTTCCCATCCCTCTAAGTAATCCTCATTTATTGTAATACCCAGAACCGCTCTCGTGTCACCATCATCTTAAAAAATTTCGCTAGTCAATTAAATTTCAGCATTGCGAGAAAAAAAAAAGGTCGTTTCCTTGGTACTAATGTTGTAAGTGGAACTAAATTTAAGCATATTTGAAATTTGTCAATAAAATTATAATTTCAAGGTACGCCCTAGCCCTAAAATCCTACAATATTAATATGCCTTTCTAATAATAATATTAATTGTCGTGAAATCGGATCATCGTGAAATTTGAGGTAAATACGTATAAGCCTTACCAAAATCCACCTATACTCTTTCATTAATAACTTTAAAAAATCGTATACAAATGTCTTGTCTGCACCAAAGTGTCTGATTGGTCAGAACTGGCTCATGATTTTAATAACAGGTTCCGCTTTTGCAGAATTCATTAACGTTAATCATTTATCAGGAAATTTTTAATATGATGGTGTGATTGCTGCGCTTTGCAAAAAGATGTGACCTCTACAGATCACGATGTCATGTGTGAATCGGAGATTCTAAGAATTTTATAGGTTTAAAAGAATAGAAATATAAACAACAGACAATCCAAATCTCAGCAATTTTCCCCGATCATCACAAAAATTAGGTGGCCACATCTTTTTGCAAAGTGATATAAAAAATCTATAATCATCACGATATATGTTGTTGATCGACTACGTAAAAAATAATCGATTATAATCGATATTAGGATATCTGCATCGATTATAATCGATAACAAGTTTTTCCTTTTTTGTTTTAGAGACCAGAGTTATTGACTATGTGGTTTGGTGAATCTGAGGTGAATGTTCGAGATGTCTTTGATAAAGCCCGTGCTACTGCTCCATGTGTAATGTTCTTTGATGAATTGGATTTGATCGCAAAAGCTCGTGGATCCAATTTAGGTGATGGTGGCGGTGCTGATGACCGTGTTCTTAATCAAATTCTTACTGAAATGGATGATATAAACGCTAAAAAGAATGTATTTATTATCGGTGCCACAAATCGTCCAGATCAAATTGATCCGGCTCTGCTTCGTCCTGGTCGTCTTGACCAATTGATTTATATTCCTCTACCTGATGAGTCATCGAGGTTATCAATTTTGAAAGCCACATTACGAAAATCACCTGTATCTGACAAGGTTGAAAAACATTTGAGTTATTTAGCCAAGAAAACCGAAGGGTTCTCTGGTGCTGATTTGACAGAAATTTGTCAACGTGCATGTAAATTGGCGATCAGGGAAAGTATCGGAAAAGAAAAGAGATAACTGGTGAAGAAGCTACTATGGATGAAGATGAGGATGATCCAGTCCCTGAAATTACAATGTTTGTCATCATATTTTTTTTATTAAATGAGATTAAGATAAGTTATTACTTCTGTACTTATTATAAACTTATTACTATTATATTTCTGTTTTTTTAGTGCCCACTTCGAAGAAGCTATGAAAGTTGCTCGCTCAGTTTCTGATAGCGACATTCGCAGATATGAAATGTTTGCCCAAAACCTTCAATACTCTCGTGGCTTTGGATTGAACTTTAAATTCCCTGAAGATTCTAGCGAAGCCCTTCCACGGACATGGCAATGCTATGGTGCCGGAAGCTTATACCCGACAACCACGTGAAATGTTTCAATTTTCGCGTGACCGCAATTGACTAATAACGATAAATTTAATGTATTTCGACATTCTTGCGTATACTGCGCCAAAAAGACAGCATTTTTTTAAAACGCTAAAACTTTTTAAAGTCAAATTTTTAAAAAAAATTGACTGATAACTTTATACACAGGAATGAGCTCTACAAAGTTATCGGTTAATTTTTCTTTAAAAAATACTTCTGTAGAAAGTTATAGCTGTTCGAAAAAACCCAAATCTTCAAATTGGTATGACTCTTTATAGGAGAAGTTTATTAAAAAAATTAACTGATAACTTTGTAAAGCTCATTCCTGTGTATAAAGTTATCAGCCAATTTTTTTGTCTTTAAAAAGTTTTAGCGTTTTAAAAAATGCCGTCTTTTTGGCGCAGTATGCGCAAGAATGTCGAAATACATTAATTTTATTAGTCAATTGCAGTCACGCGAAAATTGAAACATTTCACGTAATTGTCGGATATAAGCTTCCGGCACCATAGTACTGCATTCGGTCGGGATGTTGATGGTGATGACGATTTGTGTGCTTAATTAACGTGTTTATCATATAATATAAGCCGTTTAAGGGTAGGGGGCACGTAGATCATTTTTATATAGTTATGTATGGGGAGCCCTAATTTCCCCCCAAGTTCTGATTGGATGCATGAAATACTATCTCCAATTGGATAAAATAGGTCACGCCACCCTTAGCACTGAGTTCAAAAAAAAAACTTCGATTAAAAATTGTCGGAATAAGTATCTTATTTTTAGTTTTACTGTTACAAAAAGAAAAGAAAATTTTAAAATAAATAAAAAATGTGCTTATTAAACATTTATCGTTATCGTTATGTGCGTACTAGTTCAAGTAAAAAAAATTTTTTATTCGATATTTCAAACGTTACAAGATAATTTTTGAAAAGTGCTTAAATATTTATCTTTATGTGCTACTGATTGCTTAAGTAAAATTTTTTATTTGTAACTCGGTACTTCATTGAGCATACAAATTTTCCATTAGCGAAATTTCGAAGTACAGTCAGATGCAATCAACTTTAAAGGCTTACTGTAATGAACATCGGTTCTATATAAAAGGTTGACCGTATTATGCCTTTTTTGCCCTAGTTTAGCTGCAAGGTTTGTATTATAATTATATTGTATTAATTTATGCGTGTATACTAACTTGGAAATAAAAAATATATTATCGCTATGTGAAAGAATTAGTATACACGCCTGGGTTAATACAATACAATTATAATACGAAACTTGCGACTACAAAAATAATAGTAAAGTCTTTGTCTCGAATGAACATAAACAGTTGAAATCTTTCAAATCTATCTTATATACTTTTTTGTTTGTGAATTAATTCTGCTGAATTTTTTAAGCAAATAACTTCAAATAAATTATTAAATTTCACTTCGCTAGTTCTGATTAGTAGATTTAAATATATGCGCATACAAAAATATGTAAATAAATAAAATTAATACTTATTTTGGCTTCTAATTTTTGTATTTGGAGCTATTTGATTGATTTGATGGATTCTTGGTTCATTATTGGTAATAGCTTGTGGAACCGATTCAATTCTTGCAATTCTTTCTTGTTCTGTTTGAATCACATGTTATAAAGCCATATGTAGGTTATAAATATCATCACCCTTTTTATTTTTCCATTCTGTGGAGATTGCAGCAAGCTCTTCACACAATTTTTCAAGCTGAAAGTTTTTATCTGTTGAAGGATTATAAGAATTAGAAGGACTAAATTCTATGTTTATGAGTAATAGTTGATCATCTTTTAAATTTTCATCATCTGGATGATTTTGTAACAGAATTGCAAATACATGCTTGCAGGACAATTGTCATAATTGAAAATCATGACAATTGCAAACATATGAAGTAATATCAAAATTTTTATCATCTGTAGTAGTATCTTTCTTTCTAATTGAATATTCTATATCTTCATTTATCAGAGAGCATATTATCCACATATTAGGTTGGATATTAAAAATATTATTGTTATTAATATGATTTGCACCAGCGATTTCTTTTGAATACATTGCTAATGTCATCATAAATTCATTCTGCCAATGTTTAGTTTATTTAAGAAAACTGAAAAATTCATATCATGAAATACAACCTTTACAAGAAGATGTACTTCATCATCAAGCTGTTTACCTATATGAAAAAAATCAAAAAAAAAATCAAAAAAAACTTAAAAAAAAAATTTTTTAAAAAAAATAAGAAAATTAAAAAAAAAATTTTTAAAAAAAGAAATTTAAAAAAAAAATTAAAAAAAGAGCTAATATTCTTGTGCATTTAGAAAATGTATGTCAGATTTGTGGCACAGACAAATTTCTTAAAATTCATAAAAGTTAGAGTTAGAGTTAGGATTAGTGATTAAAGAAAATAGGTATAATAATAGTAAAATTATTCAACAAAAAGTTTTTATTAGAGTGCAAAAAGTTGCTTATACTGATTTTTGAGTTATAAGTAATTTTTAGCAGAACAAACTTATGTTTTGAACTTTTTAATTATGTTATATTACAATGAATCTTGAAATCTGATTTGTAGTTCAAAACAAACCCAGTATACATTTTTTAATTGCTATTTTTGTCACATCTGAAAAATGATTTATCTAAAATAGCATCCTGGCTAAAATTATAATCTAATGCATGCATGAAGTTCTAATTTTAGAGTTTAATTTTAGCCAAGTGTTACTTTATTAGCACAATAAAAATAAAAAGATTATCAAATTTTATTAATATCAAGATATCTTGGATTAATTTTCAAAAATAATTTAAACATCTATTAAAATATAAGTCATAATAAAATTTGCATAGCTTTAATCAAAAATATCTTGATGACAACTCAATAAAATTTGATGAAATTCTTTTTTTTTTGAATTCTATAGAATTATAGAATTCAAATAAAAATAATAGTGTTAATATATTATTTTAGTTGGCTAAAAAATTTAGTCTTACTTGGTCATTCTCTCAAATAAATATATTTAAATTTATAATAGAACAATTCAATTAGATTATTCATATTTATCATATCTCTAGCAATTCTTCTAAAACTAATTATTCGCATTTCATACTTAGGCACTTATCAGCATTCGAAATAGTTAATAAAATTATTTATTTTGTCAATACTTGTTGCCCTTTACCAATTAATTGCTTCTATGCTTTGTACTTGAGCTTCTGTATTACTCTATTCCTTCTTTTTTAATAATTACCAAAGATCTTTCTAACCAATTTTTTTTAACAAATTAGTATTTATGTTACATTTATGACCAAGCTTTCTGTGCCAAGACTGTGATATATAAAAATGATACAGAAATACAGAACTATCAGGAAAGCTTTCCTGGGATGCTTTAATTTCTTTACTTGCATCATCAACTATAAAGATATCAAACTTCATCTTTTGTTTTCACATTTTATAAACTCAAACTACCACCTTAACCTCTGTGTTTGTTTAAATTTGCTTATTAAGAATGCCACTAGATACTCCCTATCTATGATTGGATGCCTTATCACAAGAGTGAACAGATGATAACTATAATGATTTATTCTGTAGGTTCCATTCAAATATACAACTTTTGCAGATTCTATCAGTTTTTTCTGCTCTTTAGTTTAGAACATAAACATAAACTCAATATTATCTGTCTCATTAAATTTTCTAAACAAACTTCACCCTTATCAATTATTTTATTTTTCTACATTTTCAGAGAACAGAACTCATCTTTATTGAAAAAAGCAGACATCTTCAATGTATTGTAAATGATAGCATAAATATCGTTTCATATAATTAATCTGTCTTGCAGTATTTGTACATTTTGTAAATGATCTTTTAAGCTAAGTTGATGCACCTAAAACCAAAAAAAAATTTAAATTAAATTAAATTAAAAAAAAATAAAAAGAAAAAAAAATGATAATAATTACAACAATAATTAAAAAAGAAGATACACCAAATAGGTTTTAATAGGATAATAAATAAATAAATAATAAAATAGATAAAAAATAAATTAAAAAAATAAAATCAGATAATAAATTAAAAAAAAATCAATTTATTGCTAGCAAAAACAGTGCTCAAACACTCATTAGAATTAATTAATGCTAAAATTTTTGTATTGTGCAATTTGATTTATTTGGGATGATAACCACTAGTAATGGATAGATTCACTCAAAAAAACAAAATAATGATAAATAATAAAAAATAAAAAATAAAAAATTTTAAATAAAAAAAAAACAAAGTAGTAAAAAAAAAAGAACAAAACCTGATTTTGTAGCTTAATAGCCCAAAATTGTATAAGTTTTTGTATACTAAAAACATTAAGCCTTTTAAAAGCATGTTGTTGGATAAACTGTTGAATATTTTTAGAAAAGGCCAATATGCATAAATCTGATATTTTATCAAGATAATGATTACAATATTTATAATAATGTTTTAAGGTAACCATTGAAGAATTTATAGAAAGCATGACATGAATGTAACTTTTGTATTTGCATTTTTTTGTTTTCTTTTGTACCAACTGTGGTTTTTTGTTTATATTTTTTTTGGTAACACTCTTATAAACCTTATAACAATAGTAATACTACTATTCATTCTACTTGTTTTTCTTTTTTTGCACCTATATTTGTTCAATGATCATGCCAATAATAGCTAAGACCTATCTTTTCAAGACTTTTTATCCATCTTTTATATTTATTTATCAGAAAATAATATATTTTTACTCTTTTTGTCTCTGAACTTTCTTTGATATTGTTATCAACAATTTCTTATGCTTGATCGATGCTGTTGGTTACATCTAAAACACAATTAAGTATATTATCAAGTTTATTGTCACTTATGTTTATATCTACATCATCTTCAATATTGTAAAGATTATTGATATTAAGAAAAATTGACATAGTAATCAGAATATAAAATTTATTTGGTTTTAAGATAGTTTTAAAAGATTCATTTATTGACAATATTTTGTATAGTTCAATATTTAATACAACAGATTAAAAAATAAAATAAAAAATTGAGCTATACAATTCTCTAATTGATTGTGAAGAGTTGCTATAATTAAAAAAATTGCCAAATGTTAGTACTAAAAAAATAAAAAAATTATTTAAACAAAAAAAAATTAATAATGTAATTATTTGGAATTTAATATATAATGTGATGCATAATAATAGTTTTTAACTACCCGACCTATAATGTAATTTATTTCATCCAATGAGGGAGGAATTTGCATTTGTTCAATCAGAACTTAGAAGAAAATTAGTAAATCTATTATGTATAGTATATTAAAATTTTTATCTAAAATTGATATATGCTACTAATAAAACTTTTTTATTTTTTAATTAATTAATAAAAAAATTTTATAATATTATAAATAAAATTATTTATCTATTATAGTAAAATTTTGAAGTATTATATATATATTTTTTTTTTCCTTCACTTGAGCAGTCTTGCTAGTCACCTTTATTATGTATTTTTGTATTACATATATACAAATTAGTTTATAAATTCTGGTCTAACATCCTGTGGGTGCTTCTATGAGTCTCTACAAGTAATCTGCCTGCACTGACTGTCTAACTTCAAAAGAAATTAGAGTACATCAGGAGCCACATCTGACTACTGTTTTACAATAGGATATTGCCAATCTGATAACATCTTCTCATAAAGAAGTGAACAAAAACAAAAAAACTTATATAAAAAAAACACAGAGGTATAGAAGTAGACGATAAAAGATACAAATGCAAGAAATAAAAGGGGGAAAGAGGAAAAGTAAAAAAAAAAGAAAAGATATGTATAACTTTTATCACACGACTATCAGATAGTCACAATTATAAGCTTATGTTAGGCTTTTAAAAATTATAAACTATACTAAATAGAAATAACTCTACTATTTTTCTATTTACTAGAATATTTAACAAAAAACCATGTAGGATAAAACTTTGACTTAAATATAGAGAGTCAACATGAGGTAATGGTTAGTTCAAAGAAGTATTTTATGAAGTTTCAGCAGTTTGAGGCATGTGTATGAGTCATATTTGTATTGCTGTATTGTTTATATAATCCCAATTAGGAAGTAAATACTGCTGACTGTTTTGGTGTTTTATATATCAATCTTTTGGAGAGGCTAAACTGAATTGTTCACTTTTTACAAAATTTTCTTCGAAAAAAAAAGAGAAGGCATGAGGTAAACCAAACTATAGCTTTTGTGAGTGCTTAACCCTTCTGGAAGTTCCTTGTAAATTTTACAGTTATATAGAACTAATATATCCAACACTATTGTTTACTTTATAAGAGATTTTCAGCTTTCACCAACCACTTTTTCTATAGTTCTAGAGCTTCTTTAAACCATCATTACAAAGTAATAGCTTTTTTTTTAACTCTATTTCAATGCCCACTATGCATGCCCAGTGCTCCAGAGAAGTTTTCATAAAGTTTAATATATTAACTATATCATTTTTCTATAATTCAGCATTTTGGAAAATTTGGTCCAGATGATCATCAGAAAGAGTTAATTTAAAGTATTATATTATTTTTAAAAAATATACTTGTATATATAACAAAGTTTACTTAAATAGATTAAAATTTCCTTAGGTAGTACAAAAAGAAAGAATTTGATTAGTTAATTTACATAAATCTATTAGTTAATTTTATTCTATAATCTTATATCCTAATCTTTAAAAATTAATTTCTTAATGAGTTTTTAACCTATTTTAATAATTTTACTATCATTAAAATCAGAAAGACTATTCTACAATTTTTACTTAATAATTAAAATTAGATTACTTAATATAATTTTTCATAAAATTAAATATAAAAAAAATTTACCATTAGGTTTATATATAATTTTGAAATACTGCCTTCTACTCTTAATAAAATTGTGCACTTGCATAGTAGTACAAGCATCTTTAAAATATATCCAGATTATAGGCTCTTAACCTATGACCAAAAATAAGTAAATTAAATTTAAAATAGTCATCACATGCCAACTAACTTTAATCTTAAAAAACTAAAATTGAGACATAGGATAATAATTTTTACTCTGAGTATATTTTAAGGATTTTCTAGCGATGTATCCTATAATTATATGACTGATTTATGTGACTGTTGTTCATTATTTATAGAGATTATGCAAGTTTTATTATGTAATCTTTCTTCTAAGTTAGAATTATATTTATACTATATTTTCATATAACTATTACATTTTTCTTATTATTAGAGGTTATTGCTTTACTTGTATATAATATTTTTCTTTGCATTAATGAAAGATTTGTATAAAGAGTTGCTTATTCAAGTCATGAGAATTTTTATAAAAATTAATAATAAAATGTTTCTAAATTAGATATAAGTTTTTTAAAAAAATCTAAATTCCTAATGCATATAATCTAAAGTACTGCTAATAATAATATACTCATTATATATATGTTAAAAAGAAATTTTATAACTATATCACAATACTGTAACAACTACTTTAAATTCTAATTACTAAATTTCAAATGCTTTAAAGCTCTAACTTAATTATCAACATAATATTTTGTGCTTATATTAGTAATAATTAGAATGATCAAAACAATAAAAATGTAAAATCATATTAGCAATACTAACAAAAACATTTACTACATTTCAATAACACCAAAATTGATAATCAATAATAATAGCAGAGTTATTATCTCTTAGATTGTAGTAGAACACAGGCAAATTTGTCTGTGTTTTTGCACTTTTTTAGCTCTGATCTGCTTTTTTAAAAAACTAAAATATATAAATAAAATTTAGTATAATAATATTTAAAAATAAGGATTACTTTTTTGTAGCATTTATTTTTAAATTATAAGAAAAAAAATTAAGTTAC
>CAJVQA010002484.1:0-21832 GCA_910591915.1 Cetraspora pellucida | reverse complement strand
AGTTTTGTTATTATTAAGATTTAATGTTACTTGGTCTGCAAATTGTTGCTATTTATCTTTATTCATATTTTTGTATAGGAATGTCCTTCTACAGGTTTTGGTGGGATGTCTGAGTTTGCCTATAAATGCATAAGGGAAGAGCCAGTGGGAGTTCAGAATTTTATGATCACTCTGAGTGCTGGTATCAGGATCATCTATGGTAAAGGAGTTGAGATATCGAAGAAGAGGTTGATTGGCCCAGATGTAGTCTATACTGCTCTGGTATCTGTTGCTTTGCCAGGTAGATGTTGAATTGTTTGTGTACGTAGCCAGATTATACATGTTGTTGTATTGAAGGAAATGAAGTAGCTTATATTTAGTTGATAAGGGATGGGTAATATTATTAGAGGCATTGAAGTCTCCCAGGACAATGGGTTGAATGTTTGATGTGTAGGCTTGTTGAAGCCATTGTATTACAGTATTTTGTACTGATAGTCTTAGTTGGGTATTGTCAAAATTCTTATTTCCAATTAGTCTTTTTTCTATATATACTTAGGCAAACTTTATTATTCAACCAAAACTCGATGAAGAACATTCTTATACAAAAACATGAATAATGAACAATGGTAACTTTTTTTAGATCAAATAATGTTAAACTTAACTATTAATCAAACACCACTCAATATACAAACATCAGAATCCTTAGAATCTACATGGCACAAAATTCAAAACAGTATTATTACTGCAGCTCTTCAACACATTCCCAACAAAAAATTTACAGTTAGAAATTTTCAACATATTTTCTTTACAAAAGCTTCAAAATTACACTATTACCTCAAAAAACTTGGCAATATTATTCAACAAACCAAACATGCACTTCAATACTCCACACCTATTTTATTTCATCATAACCAACTCATTACCTATATTAATATATCTTGTAATCTCAATATTCCATTACTATCAGCTAAACATAACCTATTAACAAACTGGTTAGACTTAGTCAAAAATGAATGGAAAACATTATATCATATCTGTAATATAGAAAATATCAAAGAGATTAAACAACAAATTGATAACAATATTACTAAAAGATGTAATAAATTACAAACAAACCTCACCTTAATGATCAATAGTATTCTCAACTAATACAAAAATTCTGTTAAATTTGACAACTTCATAACAGACAATAATCTTATTACTGATGCATCTAATATTAAACTTTATATCTAAAAACACTTTGATCAATAGACATTATATTGATATATTAAGTAACAAATATATAAATCTGACTGGCAAAATGAATATAACTTCAAACCAGACATAAATCCTAAATGGTATAACAACACTTTTTTTAAATTTATTACTGATGAAGTCAATTCAACATTAACTCAACTTTCAAACAATAAAGCTTGTGGCCTTTAGGCATTAGCTATAAAATGCTCAAACATGTAGGCTTACCATTTCTTCAAGCAATTACTGCTCTTTTTAATAGATGTATCTCTACAAACCATATATCAAAATAATAGAAAGAAGGTAGAATCTTTCCAATCTTCAAAAAACCAATCTTTGATAGGAATCTTATTAACATAAAACCTATTAGTCTCCTTGTGCATACTAAAAAACTATTTACCAAACTGCTTACAAATTACTTAAACAATACCTTTACAAAATTCAAAATACTTTCACTCTACAACTATATTGCTTTTCCAGGCAATAGTACTGCTATTCCTATTCATATACTTAACAATATCATTGAAGATGCATATTGCAATTCTAAGGAACTTTGGCTTATATCCTAGGACATGAGCAAAGCTTATGATTCAGTTAATTTAAACCTATTTGAAAAAGCTCTTAATCATATTAATATGCCATCCAAACTGATTAATATAGTTATTAATCTACTTACAGACTGCCAAAACAGAGTAATTACAAACTTTGGTCTTACTAATTTTTATTCAGTTAAAAATAAAATAGACCAAGATGAAACTATTACTTCTCTCTTTTGGCAGATATATTATGACTTATTTATTCACAAAGTCACATCACAGCATAAAGGTTATACATTATCTACAACATAGCCAACCAGCCTTTTTTCACTTAAAACTTAAAGCCTCAATACATCTACTTCTGTTCTAGCCTATATGAATGTTATACTTTGAATATCACAATTTAAATTAGAACTTGAAAAAACACTTCAAACTGCAACATCCTTTTACCAAATAGCCAATATTCAAATCAACTCCTTGAAATCTATCTTTATATCAAATCAACCCCAAACTACAATTGAATTCTTTAATTTTGCACTTATATCTATTTCAGCCAACCAACTTTATAAATTTCTTGACTGCTAGTTTACACTTAACAACAAACAAACTGCACAAATTAAACTAATTCAAAAAGAATCATTCCAACTAATAAACATTGCTAGTACCAAAAAAATTACAGATAAACAAATAATTTATATTATTAATATAGTTATTATTCCTACACTAGAATACTAAATACGCAATATAGTTCTTTTTCATTTTGTATGCAACAAAATTCTAGCCAAATATTTAACTATAGCCAAACATAAATCTTATCTAGCCTATTCTATCCCAAACAGCATTATGCTTAACTCATTCTTATATAATATACACAATATCTGAGACATTTAGCTTCAACATCATATATCTAACTTCATGTTATAAATTAACAACCCTGATTTACTAGGAACTTCTGCACTTATTTGACTATACTTCCAACCTAATATTGATGGACCTAACAGATATACTTTAAACTTCAAAATTATTCAACTTTTTATATATATTAACATGTCTATAACAGCTAATAATAGTGTATCTTGGCCCAATACTATACAATACAATCTTCAATCACTTGAACCAATCATGTTCTTCTATTCTCAATATACTACCTTCAAAAAACAACTTAGAAAACTTAATATCTTGTATCTTGAACAACTCTGCACTGCAGATAATACTACCCTATTCCAATAGAATTATCTCTCATCTCGCTTAGTACAGCTACCCAAAGGATATAAACCATCTTGGTTTACATGTCTAGAAAATACTGTAACAACTAACAACAGCTTTAGAACATTACTTCCACAATATTAACAAACTGAACACAACTCTTTTACTTACAACTCTTAACACATTTCTAAAAAACTTAAATGCTGATTACTAATATATAATAATAATATTATTATTATTGGCAAAATTCACAGATATTATAAAAATAACAATCAAATCTCTATTACATACTAGAAAACAAATATTAATACAGAACTCTCTACTTACTATCTTCTTCCATCAATTCAATTCTTAGCTTGTACAGGTTGCTACCTCAACTCTTATAGAGTTGCAAATTACTGTACAATTAATGTATTATCAATAATTTCTACCAATTTCTTGAAAGAGTTTTTTTAATACTCTCAACTTTAATGCAAACTATATTATCTGATTTATTTAACTGCAATTAAACATCTACTATCTCTACCTTCTGTCCCTATTATCTATATCTCTGACTCTTCTATATTAGAAATTTTTGAGCAAGAAGAAGTCACACATATACTCGAACAATATTCTCTTACCAATACAGCACAAAATACATTTAACTTCTATACTGATGGCTTTGTAATTAACATTAGTACAGACCAATGTACAATGGGTATTGGATAGATACAAGTTAATAATTTCAACTAAATAATTTATAAATTCTTAGCTAAAATTCATTACTGGCCATCTTTTTACAAAGCTGAACTAATATTAATTCTTTTAGCCATTTCAATTACCCCTCGCAACTCAATAATCAATATCTTCACTAATTTTTAGTTTATAATTACTAAATATTCAAAAATATATATTACTCTTTCAAATTCTAACAAGCTTTTCAAGTTTAGCTCATAGCCAATATGGTATATTCTGCTTAATATTATCAAATCTTATAGCTACCAGATTAATTTTCACAAAGTACAAGCCCACTCAGATAACATTCTTAATAATTTAGCCAACTCATTAGCAAAACAACATAATTCATCATCTACATTATACTTTAACTATACAAGCATCTATAATCCATATCATATAATTTTTTAGGATCAATATTTTATCAAACATTTAACTGGAAGCTTCACCAAAAATATTTGCAAAGCCTACATTCTAGCAATGTGGTTTTCACCAAAAATATCTGCAAAGCCTACATTCTAGCAATGTGGTTTTCCCAAAAACATAACATAAAATGAGAAGTCTTGGTCTCTCAAATTGATTAGAGATCAACTTGATTATTTTTTAATCATAACCAAAAACCAACTCATAATGTCACTAATTTTAAACTCAATTATCTTAAATCTTTTAAAATTAAAATCTTATTAAATAAACTTTTTACCTACTTTCACTTTTACAAAACTTACTCATACATATTTTACAATACTAATTGTTTTAACTGCAATCTTGCTAATTCTTCAACTTATTAGCATATATGCTAAACCTATCACTTATCTTCAATATTATTCAAACTAGCATATTCAAATACATTAATCATACAGACCTTGATTTATCTATAAACTAACAAGAAGAACTTATTCATAAAATCAGTAATCACTATGTCTTTTATCCTATATCTCTTCAAATCAATTAATACTATCTTGATATCACATTCAAAGAACTTATTTCTAAATCTCTAATTGAGATCATACAAAACTTTAATATCTCATACAAACTATTCTCACAAACAATTATTGCTATTCTGCTTAAAGTTAATGAACTTTCTTATAAACAAATATAGAACCATATTGTATAAACTTTGCTAACAAAAAAAGTATAAACACTCTTTTCATAAATCTGTTTTATACAAAAATAAATAAAAATTCATCAGTAATAAAATTGCTAATATCTAGTTATTTTATTAAGATAACCAACTTTAGTGGCTTAAATAAACTTGCTTAGCTCCTAATTTACATATACTTTAAAAGTTTCAAGTTTATAACTTTCGAACTCACAGTTTAACACTGCCAAAATGATCTTTGGCCTTCAATATTAAACATATAATTATTTCTCATAAAGTATTTTATTAATCTATTTTATAGTCATAAGAAAAGTTGTAAAGCACCTTCTTCCAATCAAAACAAGTCTAAAAAAAAGCTTGTAGATCTAAAATTGACGAAATTAAAATAGAAAACAACTTTAACTCCTCTGTAGTTTTTTTTTTTTTTTAATTCTTTTGTCTCTACCCTCAAATTTTTTTTCTAAAACATTTTTCATGTAATCTTAAATCATTTCTAAACTTGGTTTCATTTAATTTCACATTATGTAAATTAAATTTATCCAAAAAAAGAAATTTATTTATTACAAATTATCTTGTATTAACTTGCTAAAAATAAATTTTGTACTCAATTATATAATAGTTATTGTAATACTTAACTATTTATAAATTTGTACTACATTAGCCACACTAGCCACACCAGCCACAAATTTGTGTTACCTAAGTTACACAAGGTTACACAAGCCGCAGCAGCCACAGTAGCTACAGTAAAACCCTTGCAAATACAAATTATACCTTGCAATTAATCTTATATTATAATTAAACTGCTTAAAAAATCTTCAATTAAAGATTACAAAAATCTTTACTAAGTAATTTAAATTCAGACTTCTAAGTAAACTTATAACACTATGCCTACTCTTAGTACAGAAGTACCAAATACCTTAGATCTTAATTATTTCTTCAAGAATCATGCAAGCTCTTATGACATCATCATCTATGAAAATGAATCTGTATAAGTAAGAACTATTCTGGACAAATACAAACTTATCAAATGTATTACCATAGAACTTAGATCTTATCTACCAACTTATTTCTTTTCTGCTCCTGCAACAACTGCAACAATCAAATACATGTGTAAATTATTCTACACTAAATTTATTGCAGAAAACAATAAAACATATGAACTTATCAGTAAAATCGATAAAACAACAACTAACAAACAAGCCAAAAAGCTCCAACAAGCACTTATAAAATCTAAATCTCAAGTTTAACCATCTCCTACAGCTACTATCTATACACACACTTGTCCTAAATGCCAAATTCCCATTAACTGTAAAGTAACTAACAACAATCATGCACTACAAAATGAATCTAGTTTTTATCAAAATACAATATATCACAATAATTGCTTAGCTGAAATTTATAAAGAAATAATCTTAGCTAATTAATGCAAATTCCAACCTACTGAAAACCCTGAACAAGGCCCATCTTCACAATATAAACTTCCACTAAACAGCTTGTTACTTCTCTATTTGATCAAAATCTGAACAACCCTTTTGTTTTAGAACTTATATTTATTTTACCTAACTTTGAAGAAACAACTTCTATTAATAATGATATAGACATTGACAGCTCTATTACACCACCTAAACTACAACAACAACCACAAACCCAACAAACACAACAACCACAACAGCAATAACCTTTACATTAAGCTTCACCACTTTTTATAAATAACAGCTTAACAAAAAACTACTTCAACAATCTCAACTGGCTCAATCTTATAGTTAAGTAACAAGACCCAAACTTAACCCATAATATGAGTTCTTAGTAAACTTTTCGGTTACTGATAAAATACAAAACCACACAAAATTACAAACAAAGATGTCCTAAAAACTCTTTAATTTTTGTAAAGAACATCTTCATAACTTCTAACTTAGCAAAGTTATTAAAAAAGCATTTGGAAAATGAGATCCACTTAAAGCAAGCTTTTATCTATTAATTATACAAATGACTAGTACTAGACTTCGATTTCTCACTAACTTAATCCAACAACATAACTCTGACAATGATAAAGCTGCTACAATACCATTTAACATTCTTAAAAAAACATTCAAAAAACTTATTCTTATATTTACAACAGTTCTTTTTACTAAACTTAACTATCCAGAAATATTTGTCTTTCCAACCACTATTCTACCTATCCAAACTCATAATTAATTACAATTTTGTATTAATCTTGTCTGATTTCACTTATATCTTTCTAATAACTATCAAGCAATTAACTATATCAAATTCGCAGAAGATATCAAACTAAGACCCAAAAGATTTAATATAACATCTGAGGTCACTGAAGTTGATAAATAACATCAATTTCTCTTTATTAAAATAGATAATTGTTTTAACATTAAACTTAATTTTAATTTTCCTAAAACCTTATTCCTTTAAAAATACAATATATCATCTTTAAAAAATTTATTTGATCATTTTAATGAATGGTTCAAAAAAATTTTTCCTATATACAGTTACCAATTCTTTAATACTATTAACAAAACCAAAGTCCAAAACTATCTCAAATATGAATTTAGACAACATTTCATCTTTCACTTTAACAAGCTTCTACCTACTACCATTAAGTTCAAAAAACTAACCAGTCTTCATGAAAGATATAATGAAATCTTCAGACATGCCAACCATCATATACTTATCTGCACAGACCCCAAATGTTCCTATCTTGAGCTAGTCACAACTAAAGATAAGAAAAAAGAAATAATAAAGAAAAAGAACTAGAAATTGAAAACAAATTTAACAAAACTCAAAAAACAAACCCTAAGCCACAACTTATACACAACTCAACCAAACTTATCAGAAATATATTCGACACATCATACAATACTTATCTAAAGAAATTGAAGCCTGAAATGAATTCTTCCTTGATGCTTCAATATTCTATATCAAAGGAAAACACAAAGCTATATTCACTAAATAAATCTCTGCTATAGTTTTAGATGAATTGGTAGCAAAAGCAAAAGAATATGCTTGTTCTACTAATTCTGTCAGAACTAATTTAAAATGACAAGCCTTTTACTTTTATCAATATCTAACTATCTACTAAAATACTGCTACAGAAAACCACAATATTGATAAAATGGACAAACAACAGGCTATTAACTTCCTTACATCTAAACTTATCAATACTGACTTTCTTGCATGTGTCATTATATATTTTAATTGTATTCACAATGAATTTCCTATCTATTCTGCAATAACCTAATTCTACAAAAAAAAACCATTACCAGAAGCTAAAGTAATTTTACATGAAAAATTTAACATCAAATTTGAAATACCTATATCTATTGCAGAGTTATTCTTCTTAGAACAGGAAGAACAGGCTCCTTTTTAATAAATTTGTCTTTTACAAAACTCTTAAATGCAGCTGCCATTCTATTAAATGACACATCCTCAGTAGTTAATAGAAAAAATAATGTAAGTAGGCAGGCAGTAAAGCCTATTTATGTGAAAGGCCAAAATAATAATGGTTAGACCCAACACACAGGGCAGACTTTGGTACCTTGCATAGCAGTAAGAGCTGAGCATACAGTGATTTCCCTTTAGAAGACAATCTCATAAGATCATTCTCAATATTTTTAAGCTTCTATGATCTTCATACAGTTTCAACAAATTCCTTCTTTATTACAACTTACCACTTCTTTCTCATAGTCAAACTATTCAATCTCTTTTATAACATATTGACAAATATAACTATAATAATACTGTCTCTAGTATTACTTTCTTTGTTAGCAATACATATGATAAAACTCATATATATCTCCCAAATAACGTTTTCTTACCTAATTATACTGTTATCTATCCTTATTTTCTCTCTATTTTTTACAACCTTTCTCTTAGATCAAATTCCTCTAATTCTACTTTTATTCCACCTGATTTATTTCTTAATAGTCATACAACATCACAAATATCCACATTTATACAAACTTTATATGACCTTTATATAAATATTTATATACACAATGTTAGAGATTATAATACAGTAACTAAAAGAGAAGCCTGACAAAATTATTGTCTTCACAATAATATTTATATCTTTTGTATTACTAAAATGAAAATTACTAATAGTACTAATCTTTAATTTCACAATAACAACTTATTTACCTACTTCTGAGACAATTCAGAAAGTTCAACAGACAGTGCTGCTATTATGATTCAAAAACACTTACAACCACATATACACAACTGTCAAACACATCCTGATGAAGCAATTGCTTTAAATTTATTTTTCAAAAATGAAATTAAACTCTGAATTATAGCTGTTTACCTTTCTTCTACTGATATGCAAAAATATAACAATACACAAAATACTGTTATTACATAGATTCAACAAGCTCTTCAATACAACCTTCATTCAATAATACTTGAAGAATTTAATACACATGATGATACCTGTAGCTCTTCATCTATATTTAAACTTATTAATTATTTACACTATTCCAACATGTTTAATCTTAGTGCACATGTTGATAACAAGCACTTTAAATAGTCAAATAATACTAGTCACAGTTATATTGATTATATCTAGACTAATTCATTTAATATTCAATTCTTTCTTTCATACAAACTTGATAATAGCAATATCTCAATACTTAGTAACCACTCTATTCTTATATCTACCTGAACTTTTACTAATACATATAGCAAACCTCCATGTCATCATACTGGTATTAGTTGCAGAATCTTTAATTACAAAGCTATGTAAACTGAAAAATGGACAGAATTCTCTGACCTTTTTTCTTACAATCTTAGTCTCTACAATACATCACTTAATAGCAATACTAATGAAAGCATTGAAACTACTTGGCACAAGATTGAACATTCAATAATTAACATTGCAATACATTTTATTTCTAACAAAAAAACTTATAAATACAGCTACAATCATCAATATTCTTCCAACTCTACCTTAATTTACACATTACTTAAAGAGCTTGGTCATCTAATAAAAATTGTTAAAAATACTCACAACAATCTCAATATGAATATGATAAACTCTAGAATCAAGACTATTAATGATAGATTCTACTGTGATCTTCAAACTTTTGATTCAGATGACAACTTTCAAACTCATGCATGGATTCAACATGTATAAAATATCTGGAACCAATTTTATTATACTTGTTATACAGAAAACTTACTACTACTTTATCAACAAATCAAATAAGTAATTGAAAAGAAATGTGAAACACTTTCAACACACCCCAAACAAGCTATTAACAGTATTCTTGATCGATATAAAACTTCTATTCACTTTTCCAACATCAAACTTCCTGACCAACTTATTACAGATCCCAAACTCATAAAACAGCATATACAATCTCATTTTCATGACTAAACTGCATATCGACCAATTGACTAAACACTGTTTGACAGCTTCTGGCATACAGATTATCAATCACAATCACATATCAATACTCAATAGTACAACTCTCTTAACTTTTCTATTACAGAAAATAAAGTTCTTCAAACTTTGTTACAACTTTTGAATAGAAAAGCTTGGGACCTATAGGTATCAGCTATGAAATGCTTAAACATGCAGGTACTACTTGCATTAAAGCTATCACAGCTCTATTCAATTGTTGCTTTAACTCAAGTCAAATTCCCAAACAATAGAAATACAGCAGAATTTATCTGATTCCAAAATGTAATACATTTAATGATGATCTAAGTTTTATTTGCTCTATTAGTCTTATCAAATATATTCGAAAAGTCTATACAAAAATTATTACTACTAGAATCAGTACTGTGTTTTCTCAACATTCAATACTTTCACCTTACAATTATGTAGCTTTACCTAATAACAGTACATCTATACCAATTCATATACTTAATAACCTTATTGAAGATGCATTATGCAACAATAATCCAATTTGGCTCTTATCTCAAGATATGAGTAAAACATATGACTAAGTTAATCTTACTCTTCTTCAAAAATCTTTACAACGTCTTGCTCTTCCTAACTCCATAATAAATACTATTACTAACATCCTTCATAATCAACAAAACCAAATTATTACAAATCTTGGACTTATTCCATTATACCCTGTACACAATGATATTGATCAGAATGAAACTATTATTTCTCTCTTATAGAGAATCTATTATGACCCACTTATCTCATACATTTATAACAACTTCAATAGCTACACTATACAAGTCTCTTGGCTAACTAACCTAAAACACTAAATATATAACAAGCTTAGCTCACACTACTCAGTTCTTGACTACATAGATAATATTCTTTGGATAGCATTCTTATAACAAGAACTATCATAAATCCTTTCTGCAACTGAATCATTTTTTAATATGGCTAATATACAAATTAACTCCTCCAAATCTGTACTTATAACCAATAAAAAACAAACTAACTATATCCCTATACAATAACCACCTTCTTAACCTTCATTTACCAAATAAACTATTCAAATTTCTCAAATGTTGATTTATACTTTATAACAAACAAGCCAAATAAACCAAACTTATCACTGCAGAATCATCACACCTTGTTAAAATTGCACGTACTAAACAAATTACTAACACACATGCATGTTATATAATCAATACTATCATTATTTTCACAATTGAATATCAACTACATAACATTGTTCTTAATCAATATACATGTTACAAAATGCTTACAAGTTACATAGGACTTGTTAAAAGTAAAGCCAAACTTAGTTGCACAATTTCTACTAGCACATTATTTCACTTTCAGCTATATAATATCTGTAACATATGGGATATTCAACTACAACATTATATTACAAACTTTACCAAAAGACTTAATTCTTCTGATCTATTAGGAATAAGTACTTGTATTAGGCTCTAGCAAGTTCAGAACAACTAGTGATCATCTACTAGTATTCTGATATATAATAATTCTATCATTGATGGGTCTAACAAACATACTATTAATTTTAAAATTATTTAACTCTTTAACCATTTTGGTATTATATTTTTATCTAACTCATTATATAATATTCTATATACTGTTCAAGAAAGATATTTGAAATACTCAACTTTCAAAAAACAACTTAGATACTATTGTATCTTTTACTTAGATCAACTAACTACATTTGATAACTCATGTCTTTTAGACTAGAAACATATATCTATACATATAAACAAAATTCCTAAAGACAAACAACTATTCTGATTTAATTATCTAGAAGACCAAACTACAAGTCATTCATACAATCATACTCTCTACTAATATTTACACTTACCTAATACAAACTACTATTGTTATTTAACTGGACACTTTTCTTTAAAGAAAAAACTATAACTTATTATATTACTTGATGATTAAATCATTATTGGCAAAACTAGAAGACAGTCCTCTTCTTCAAAAACCATTCTTATTACTTACTGGCAATGCTATATTGAATAACAATTTACTTGTCTATATTTACTTTTACCTATTCAATTACAAATATGCCTAGGTTGTTCTCTTAATTCTTATATAATTGCCAACAAATATACAATCAATATTCCCTCTTTTAGATTTTTTGATCGAGTCAATACATATAACAAAACTCTTAACTTCAATGCCAACCACCTTGATCTTATATATTCTATTGCAATTCAACATTCTATTCAAATTTCTAATCCCCCTAATATCAACATTACAACATACTTAATTTTAACGATATTTGAATTCAGTACTTTAACAGACAATCTTCAACAAATTGCCAACTACAATGCACAACTATTAGATCTTTATTTTTATACAGATGACTCTGTCATCAATCTAGGTACCTCACAATGCTCTATGAGCATCAGATAGGCCAAATTTTAAATAACAATATATTGCATACCTTCCAAGCCCAGATAAGATACTAGTTTTGCTCATTTAAAACTGAGCTCACTGCTATCTTAACAACTCTAATTACTGTTCCTAGAAATTGTACTATACATATATATACCAATTCACAATCTGTAATCTCTAAATATCACAGTCTTTCAAACTTAACTCATACTCTACTTTATACACATATATCATACTTTTCATTATGAAATACACTTATTAACTTTATTAAATTATACAACATTCATATTATTTTTTACAAAGTTACTGCTCATCAGGACAATCAGTACAATAACCTTGCAGACCAACTTGCACACAGTCATTTCAATCTGTTATATCTTACCTTTATGCTCTACAATATTTACAACCCTGCATATACTTTAAATTTCGAAAACTTTCTCTTAGAATTATCTATCTGACACAATATCCATACAATATGTTATAGTAAACTTAAAATGATTTAAAAATTTTATAAAATGTAAACTAAATAGTAGTAGGCTTGAAGGTATTTCAATACACAAATAATGTAAAGTCTTTACAACCTTTTAAAAAAAAATTTTCAAAATCATGTTTGGTAGATTAAATTAAAACTGCCTCGTAATATAATAAATGGTTTTATATTAAGTTTTTAGATTAATATGTTTATTTCTGATGTGGGATTATCTAAAAATATGATGAAAACGATATAGACAGTGTCATTTTTGCATAATGCCATATTTGTACCAGAAGCTTTGCAGGTGAACCATTTACTAAATCAGCTTATAAGTACGTACTTACTGTTTTGGATAATCATGGACACGATGTTGAAGTAAGAAGACTTTTCGATGTTAACCATTTAGCAAAAGTCTTGCTATAAATATATGCAATGGCTAAAACCCGAATTCACATCTAGGATACCCGAATGCTATATCAAGCTAGAAATCAATGTATGGGCTCTCGACCTGCACTCTTAACATTTAAAGAAAACTTGAAGTATTCTAATCATCTTTGGCGTTCTAAGTAAAGTTATAGAGCTCAATAAGACGCATCTAATAGTGGTTAGATTATCCAATTTGTCTAGTAATTTTTAATTATATATAGTTTTGATGGTTCTTTTCATTCTTTTGAGATAGAAAAGTTTGACAATATAGATGAAATCAAATCCAAATTTTTCGAGTCGACAAGAATTTAGAGAATATCATACAAAAACATTCTGATAACATCTACAGAAGCAAGTTATTAACATAAGAACTTATTAATCTTACTGAGATTCATGATATTTTGTCTCTCATCAAGGAGGTGTTTCGCAATAAAATACAATGAAATACAATTATAGGTATACTGTCTCTCCTGCTTCATGCAAACTTCCAAATATAACGCAGAATTTAAAAGCATCGAAAAATGTGCAGATGAATATTATGCTCTACTGATCATACCTACCGAGTGTAATGTCTGCAATTACATAAAAATTACTTTTTTTTCTTTGTGACTGTTGTCCCAACAGGCTACCTACTAAAAAATTGAACTAAAGATTCGACTGTCGTCCTGACAGGCCAAATATACTGATCAACGTACATATAAGCTTACAACACTCCCTTGTGGCTGTCGTCCTGACAGGCCATCTAACTAATGCTAGAACTTTGTCTGTCGTCTGCCTGGTCAAGCCCTGTTAAGATCCAAGAATTTCTCATCATGACATTTGGTTAGCATATATAAGGGTGGGTAAGGGTGGAACGAAAAAACCAGACAAAGTCGGGTTAGCAGAAAAAACAAAAATTACTTGTCTGAAAAAAACTCTAACCTCTTTAAATATGATCTAGCGATTACTAATCAAAAACTAATCAAAAAACTAATCAAACTATGCAGTTACGTCGTTACTCTAATACACTCTAATGACGTAATTACATCATTACTCTCATAAACTCTAATGACGCAGTTATGTCATTACTCTAATAAACTATAATGACGTAATTACGTCATTACTGTAACTAGCTCTAATGATCACCTGATCAAAGACTATTCAACTACGTAATTTCTTAATCAATGCTTACTAATCGAATATACTTCCACTCCCCGCTAATCAATCACAAAAAACTGCGTCATTACTCCCTTGAATCATGTCAAACAAATCATGCCATCAATTACAACACCATCACTTAATTAATTAATTACACTTCGTGTTCAATTCGAAACAAAATGCTGCTCCGATACTTTCGTATCAGGCAGCTAATTTTGTCTCTTATCAAGAAGGTGTTTTGCAATAAAATACAATGAAATACAATTATGGGTCTTTGTAGAGCATCGCTATAAGATCTGTATGTTAAGCTTGCTATTTCCTTATAATATATATATATATACTTTTTTTTTTTTTTTTTAAAAAAACCCATCAATCGCGAAGCCTCTAACTCTGCAGTACTGACCGCCCTTATATACAATTGCACTGCCCCAGATGTCCATCCACCAATCGACTGGATTTGCTTCATTGTCATACTCTTTTTCATGGCCGCTGTTGCACCTCCAATCCTTAAACTATGTGCTGAATACCTTCCCTTTAACCCAGCATTTTCAGTGAATTGTCTCACAATCGCAGATACCGCTGCTACAGATAGCTTTCCTCCCATTCTGGACAGAAACAATGGCTCTTCTGGTTTTGTCTTCAGCCTTACACTCAAATACAAGTTTAACAACCTAACTGGGCACATTCCACCTACTGTTCTTTCTACTGGAATAAACTTACCCTTGCTCAGCTGATCTGTTTTTGATTTTGAAACTCTAATTCACAGTTTTTCGTCCTTTTCTATAACATCTGAACGTCTCAGACTACACAACTTACCTGGCCTACGCATAACTTTTAAACCAAAGGCTACCAGTGCCACGTCACGAGCCTACATCACCATGCTGATTCCTGATGGTGGATGCTCAACATACTGCCTCACTACTGTGACTGGCAACAGATCCCTTGGCCACCTGGCTGCAACCTTTTCCTGAACCGTCGACCTTTTAATTCCCTCTACGATTAACTGGACTGCACTTCCTTTTGTTGGATCACTTAGGTTCCTCTTTCTGTGTTCTCTTGACACTGCTGTTAAACACATAGGAACCTCTGATACTCTCCCAGAAGACTTCAACCAAGCCAGAAAAGCTGCCAATAGCTCTCCTAAAGCTGAATATGGCACCACACCACCCAAACAGCAAAGTCTTCAAAAACATCCTGAGACTTCTCCAAACGCTTTTTATATGTATTGCAAATAGACCTATCCATCAAGAACTCTGCCCTCTCTAGCAGTTTACTGACCAATCTATCAACACTGCCCTTAGTCACCATTGGCTGTTCCTGCAAGATTCCAAATTTCCTGACAGTCCTGGTTGGACAATCTGGCTTGGCATTGGCAAGTCGACCTCTTCCTTGGATGCGTTCACAATCAATAGCTACCAAGGGGCCGAAACCCATATTGACACCATAATTACTATCCATGCTTGGCATTCTCTTGCATGGCATAGGGCCCTGTGGATTTGCCCAAATAAAGGACATACGTAATTCTTTTCTCCAGCCCAATTTTGGGTAAAACAATCTACCGCATCTGTGCCCGGGCAGAAGAACAGACTGTTGAATCTCTTGGCCTTTGTATTTAGGTGGCTTGCAAACCTGTCGACTCCGAATTTCCCTCATAAACCCTCCAAATAGTCTATGATTTTTGGATTTAATAACCAATCTCCTGAATCTGTCACTCTCATCAGGAAGTCCACTAGATTTACCTTGCTTGGGATCCACCATGTACTGAAAATCCCAATGTCATTTGTTATACAAACTTCCCAGATTTGCCTCATAATATCCTTCTGCCACTTGGTAGTACCCCTTTTAACACTGTCTTCAACGCCACCCTGTTGTCTATGAACAGGGTTATCCAAAACCCTTTTAGAAAACCCTTGAACAACTGCAGTACCCACAACACAGCTAGTACCGCCAACTGCGCTATAAACTTCAACGCATGGGGCTAACTCCAGCTTTCTGCCACTATGTACTCCTGAAGAACCCCACACCAACCGGTCATCGATGCATCAACATAGACTGCCTTTACCTGTGAGGGCTTCCAGGCTGGCTGTCCATTCTATTTACTTAAATTTTTCACCAACCAACAGATGTCTTCGACTGCCTGTGCAGATAGCTGAATTTTGTCATCTCACTCCTATACACAACGGTTTCTTGCGTCTATGAGTTTGTAAAACTCCATGCATTTTACCTGACTCGGAAGAAAGGCTCTTGCTAGACTTATTACCTTGCCGGCTACTGATGCTAGGTCCCTTGCCATCACCGTTGATGCCTCTAATAACTTTTCCAACTTCGATCCCATTACTGCAATCTTTTCTTCTAGGGCCCTTACAATTCCATTCAACATATTCACCACCATCCCACAAAACTTCAATTCTTGGGTTGGGTTCCAGCTTCCTTTCTTCCTGGCCCGAACCCAACCACATTCCTTCAAGTCTTCTCTTACAACTTTTTGCTTTATCTTTAACAAGATGTCCTTCACTGGGTGAGCTACCCAAATATCATCGAGATGGCTCCCACAAAAGATCTCTTGTGCATGCCACTTGCTGATCAGTGCCCTCATCAACTTGGAGAAGATCTACGGGGCTTGACTTAGGCCAAAAGGCAGGACCCTGTACTTGTACCAAATACCCCTGACCACAAAACCCAACAGTTTTTGGGCTCTATCGTCCATTAATATATGGTGGTACCCATCCTTGAGATCGAAAGAGATTGCCCACCAGCTTCGTCTGACCGTCTGCAGTAAACCTTCTAAACCCTCGAAATGAAATGACTTTTGTGGCAATGTCCGATTTAACCTTCTTAAGTCTATTACTAACCGAAACTTTTAGAAACCCTGCTTTGGGACCAGGAAAACTGGGCTTACCTCCAACAAACCTAAAGGACGCCTCTCCCCTTCGCCTACTCTTACTATTGCATCCGATTTTTCCAACCTTGCCAACTCGTCCTTTAGCCAAAGTTCTCCCTCTTCTGTAAAGCGATACGGCCTTGGTTCCGGTGCACACACTAACTGAACTAGGCTTCTTGAAAACAAGGGAACTCCTTTCTCTAACCACTCTACCACCAGATAGGATGGCTTTATTACTCTTTTCCAATATTCCACTGCCTCCCAATTGTGGATCCTTCCTGTTACCATACTTCTGACCCTACCTCCTTCCTTAAAGCCTCTCGAGCATTGTCAACTACTCCTTGGTCGGGCACTATCTCCTTGAAAAGGCAACCCTATGTGCTTCTTGGAACTGCACTCATTTGCAAAATGCCCTTTCCCTTCGCACATGTAGCAGATTATCCCGCTTCCCCTATACACCCTGCCTCTGTCCATCCTTCTGGGCCACTAGAAAGTTGGTCAAGCCAATTGATGCTGTGATAGTGACGACATAGTAGCTTCTGACACCAACTGTTGTCCTCCACTTTGCGCAACTTGTGGAGCTGATTGGACTAATAACAGATGGGCTGGCATGAAGCCTCCAAACTGGTTTTGAAACCCAGATGCTGACCTAAATGTTGAGGCTGAAAACCCGTCGGTTGAATACAGGGTTGTATTTGCACAACTTGTGCCACAGGGATACTGCCCACCTGAAAGGCTGGTGCCTGCTGCTGAAATCGATCAAATCGAGGGTAATGAGAGGTTTTCGGCCTTTTAGTTTGACTAAAACACTGTGCTGCTAATCTGGCACTTTCGCGTTTGCTTCCTAATAACTCTAATATAGGATCCGAACTATCCACGACTGCCATTTTTGAGGCTACTTCCTATCCTTCTTTGTCAGCTACCCTTACCACATAGGCCCTTTCTAGGGCTACCTGTCTTACCAAGCACACATATTCCAACTCACCAAAGGCCAACGCCTTGTCTAACAGCACTTCTGCTTTGCACCACTCGTTATATTCCCACTGATTACACTGCTTCGATAACTCGCATTACATCCATACATACTTATGCTCAAAATCCTCTAGGAAAGACGGGCTCAATTTCGTTTTATGACCCAGAACCTTCCCTTCCTATGCATAACTAGTTGGAACATTCTGACCTACTATACCTAGCTTACTACCAGTACTCGTGGCTTCTCTGCCCATTCTCAACTGCTGCGCTTTATTGCTCCACCATTGCAACCCTTCAAGCTCTTCTGATAATTCGTCATCCTGACCTTCCACCGACTGTGGTCATACTTCTTTCCCTTTTTCAGTTCTGCCTATTTCTTCAGCGATCCTTTTCAGCCAGCTCTGCTCTGAAACTCCTTCACCAATCTGGCCAAGACTTCCTGCTTCTGGCCCACTTCCGATACACCCATTCCATGACAAACGATTCTCAAAGAGTCCAACAATAACTGACTTAAGTTAGACTCCAAACCCACTTGAGCTGTGTCTGAGGGTAGGGGGTCATTTGACATAACAGGTTCAGTCGACATACTCTCCTATCTTTATTTATTTGTGCCCCACTATTTATTTATTAGGCAAACTCAGTTAACTCACTGCAATAATTAGCACACAAGAATGGTTATTTCAAACTTCATTTATTTCTTAAAGTATCTTAAAGTATCTTAAAGTACATGATATAATGTTTAGAGTTTTGCACGAAAAAACCAGACAAAGTCGGGTTAGCAAAAAAAACAAAATTACTTGTCTGGAAAAATCTCTAACCCCTTTAAATATGATCTAGCGATTACTAATCAAAACTAATCAAAAAACTAATCAAACTATGCAGTTACGTCATTACTCAAATACACTCTAACAATGTAATTACATTGTTACTCTCATAAACTCTAATGATGCAGTTACGTCATTGCTTTAAAAACTCTAACGACGTAATTACATTGTTACTGTAACTAGCTCTAATGATCACCTGATCAAAGACTATTCAACTACGTAATTCTTTAATCAATGCTTACTAATTGAATATACTTCCACTCTCTGCTAATCAATCACAAAAACTGCATCATTATTACCTTGAATCATGTTAAACAAATCATGCCATCAATTATGACACCATCACTTAATTAATTAATTACACTTCATATTCGATTCGAGACAAAATGCTGCTCCGATACTTTCGTATCAGGCAGCTAATAAACATTACAAATATTTTAACAAAAAAGCTTGAATAATATTTTAAAACATGTCTAAAGTCTTTAATAAAATTAACATATTTTGTTTACAAGATACTTGCAAAAAAATTTGTATTTTTGTTCAAAAAAGTTTAACTTATTACTAAACTATATATATACCAGTAAGCAAAAATAATTATTGTATATAGACTTATATCACTTGTTTATATTAAATCAAATATTGAACAAGATGAAACCTACTTTTTTCTCTTTTGAAAAATTTACTATAACCTAATCCTTATTTATATTTACAATAAATATAATAACCATTTACTTAAAATTATCTTCTCTTACTATTTGAGATTATTTTAAATATAATATCTTTTTTAATAACAATATCTTCTATAGCTTTTATAAATAATACTATTTGGTACAATAGAAATTCTAAAACTTTTCTTTATATTACCTAACAGCTTTACAATCTTAACAATATTAAAATTAATCTAAGTTTGATCTTTTATATATGTATTAATACAAAAACAAACTAAATACTATTATATCAGCTCTTTATTACAATAACTAAATAATACTTTTATATAAACTATTATTAAGGGCAAAACAGGTACCAAAGTTGCTCTAACCCAGTGCCACCCTGACTTATGCCTTTTTACAGTAAGAATGCCTCTAAAACAAGCAAATAATTGTGCATTGATTGCATTTTAAGAAACTTGAAAGCCAATCTACCTAACTAAAACAATATTATAATAATACAGAATCAGGTATTATAGTCATTTGTTAAAATAGATCTGCCAGATTGGGCTAGTTTTTTGTGCCACATAAGGCTATTCAAGATCCTGATCATAATAATGAATCTGAAACCATTGAGTTTAGTAAAAAAATGTTTGATCTTGGGCCCTGTGCTGTCTCTTTTTGTGAAGCATCATTCTTGTATATAAAAGCATCTTTTTTTAAGTTAAAAAAGGGGAGGAAGCAATTAGAATAGTCATCATTAGTAATAGCTATATTAGTAATAAAAACTATCTTAGTAATAAACCAAGATCTTGCACTCATGCCTTAGCCTTACCAAATTATTCTTTTTTTCTGTAATGCAATATTTCATAACATTTGGTATTTTTGAGCAACAATTTGTTGCATTTTTTGATCCTATATTTCATGAACCCAATAACTCTCTAATACTATATGAAATAATACAATATCTTAATATTTATTTTAATTGAAATAATTCTACTAAACAACATTTGAAATGCTTAAAACAAAATTAGAAACTTTTATTCATTAATTAAATATAAAAAACTTATATCTAAACAAATTTTTATACTCTTTAATATAATACTACAACTATTTTTAGAATATCTTTTACAAATTCTATCTATATTCAAAACACAACAACAAAAACTTTCAAAACTGCTTTTAATTATAACAAAAAATGCTTCATTTGGCAAAAAATATATTCAATATCTTTTTTATAAACTCATTATATTTTAAACTTCTAACACTTTAATATTTAATTCAAAAAATTATAATATTAATAATTCAATATATTTTTCATTCTACTTCATTCTTTAAATATATTAGTGAAGTTAGAATTAAAAACTAACTTACTAAAATATGGCAACCACTTTTTCTTTCAAATATTCTCTTCAAATTTTTATTAAAAACTAAAACTTCTCTTTTATTTTTTAATTTTTATTTCTAAATAAGTCTAATATTTATTTTTTATTTAATAATTTATTAAACTCATCAATAATTAATATTCCTACAACAACAAAAACAATATACAATATTTTTTTATTTAATATCTCTTTTTTTCTAATTAATAGTCTTTGTAATAATAAAATACTTTTTATTAAACAATTTATAATAGCTAACAACTTATATCTTTTATCTTGAAATAACATATATATATAATCTAAAAATCTATATATGAATCTACTTATTTCTGGTTTATTAAACTCTAATCTTATTTAAAATAATACTATTTACCAAACATGGCTACATCTTAACTTACCTAATATTAATAGTTTTATTAACTCTTTTGATTTATTTTTTTTTTTTAATTGTTAAGGTGAGGTCATGCCCTCAAGTCTTTATTAGTATATTGGTTATAGCTAGTACAAT
>CAJVQA010002483.1:0-21833 GCA_910591915.1 Cetraspora pellucida | reverse complement strand
CAAGTTAATATGTAAAATTTTGTATAATTACATTTTAATTCAAATGTATCAAGTTGGTGTATCATGCTTAATGAGACGACCAATAGATGTTTATATAATAATATAATATATAATATAAATATAATATAAAAATTAATATATATTAATCTAGTATTAATTAAATAAAGTATTTACAATTTAGAATTATAAAAAAATAAAAAAATAAAAATATTTTAAAATATTTTTAAAAATAATTTTACAAATAATAAAATAATAATAATTGTAAATTTAAAAAAAACTTAAGTTTAATAATTAAAAAATAATTACAAAAATTAAAACAAGATATTAATAAAATATTAGTAAGTAAATATATAAATAAAAACATTAAATTTAATACTAGCAGAATGCAAAAGTTGTAAACTAAACTAAAATAAAAAAATAATTATAAAAAAGGAAATAAAAATAAAATTTAAGAATTAATAAAAAATAATAAATATGTTATAAAAAAAAATTATTAAAGAATAAAAAAAAAATAACAAAGATATTATATAACAACTTTGAAGTTTGGATTCTATAACTTAGCAAGTAAGCTTTTAAACTTTTTATAAACAAAATTAATAATTTAAGTTAATCTAAAAACAATTTTATTCTTATAACTTATTAAAACTATTTATTAGATGCAAAGCTTTGTAGAAAAATTTAAATACAAATACAAATTTAAAATAAGAAATTTTTAAAAAAGTTCTAATTATTAAGTACAAGCACTATATATAATAGCAGTATTGCAAAAGATTACAGTTATATAAAGATTGTATATATAAGTTTTTAAAACTAGAGCAGTATTAATATTCTTATACCTTCTAATATAGATAATATAACTATTTTTATATTTAACTTGTAAGGTACTTGCTGAAAAAAATAATTAACAGCTTGTGTAAATAAGTCCTAATTAAAATTCAAAAAGATAATTTAATTAAAAGAGTAATTAAAAAATAATTAAAACTAAAATAGTAAGAAAAATAATAAATATAAAATAGTTTGTAATAAAAAATTAGTTTGATTAAAATTAAAAGTACTGTACTTCTAATATAGATAAATAATTTGACTAAAAAAAAAAAATTTAAAGATTTAGTATATATTTTTTGTATAAAAAAGATATCAAATTAGGGTTGATTATATTTATATAAAAGTTATAACTAACAAAATTAAAATCAATCAATTAATATGAGATAAAATTTATAAAATAATATAGCATTACTGAATTTGATATAATTTTTTAAATATAATCATAATTGTTTTGCAAATATTATTAAATAAGCTAAAAGCTTATAATATATAGTAGTATTGTATTACTAAGATTAGAAGAACTTTTTAAATATAATCAAAATTGTTTTATTTGTTTTTTTTTTTTTGGTAACCTCTTTGGTCTTTTGACTTTTATTAATTACTTATCAGTATTGTGGTTCAATGAACTACTACAGGAGAGAGTACAATTGGCTACATATGTAACTTTTTTATATTATTTATTTAAAGAATCTGCCCAAAGGTTCCCTACTAATTGCTGTACCTAACACTCCTGCTTGGATGTTCTACTTTAAACCTTCTGAATCTGTAATCTGTGTTAACTCACTAGGTCATACCCAGATGCCCAGATCATCATCTTAATTTTAGGACTAATTTATCTTTAAGGTAAACTCTCTAGAGCCTTTTGTACTCATTTTTACAGTTGATCTAGGTATTGCTATAGCAGAACCAACACTTGCAGTCAGGACTAACCATTAAACTGCTATGTCCTTGTAGAGTTCACTTAGACTCCAGTATCTATTTCACAGCATAACTTTGATACTTTAGTATACCCCTGCCTTTTTACCTGCCTTTTTACCAAACTTTCAATCCAAATAGTTCATGTAAGATTATGATTAGTCCATCAGTATATTGGGTCAATCTAATATTTTTTTTCTTCAGTTCATTCCAATGGCCTGGTTGGTAGTACCTCTAAGACTCCCAACTCAGAGATTCTTGCCTGTCTGGCTACTATAACTAGGTATTATGACCTTGGTATCTATTTCTCCAAGCTAGCCTTTATAGTAGAGTCATCAAAGATCCAGCTATCTCTCTACTTGGATCTTCTCAAATAAACTTTTTGTTACCTAATTTTAACAAATTTATATAGCTACAAGAACTTATTTAGTGTTTGCATTGCCCAATCTGTTAGTTTGCATTTCTTTATATAATGTCATACTTATACAGATGTCTCATAACCTGCCAGTCATGCTAGTGTAACTGGCATTACAGGTATCCTAACTTAATTATTAGTAACAGTTGTCATAATATGAATATTACATAGGTAATTATCTAAATTTTTGCTATTGATGAGATTTAAATACCCAATCTACTACTTAAGGAATTGATAACCTGACCACTTCACTAGATCACCATACTTCTGTTTTATTTGTAAGTATAACAAGTTTCAATCCTTATTATAAAAGAAAACATCTTGTTTAAAATAAATATCATACTAAGTTATTATATAATATTAAAACTTAAAGTATTTATAAAAATAATAGCAACAGACCTAGTTTAAAATATAAATTAGTCAAAATACTAATAGTAATAGCAGATTAGGTTTAAAATATATGTTTATTATAAATTCTAAACTATTATTAAAAAATATTAGAAAAAACAATAATAAATATACTAAAAATAAAATGTTATAAGAATTAGATATACTCAAGTAGAACCAATTTGAAAGTAATATAATAATAAAAAAGTAAAAAATATGAAAAACAAGATATTATTAGATATAGTTAAATTAGAAGACAGAAAAAACAAAACTAAATAAAATAGTTGTAAAATACATAAATATAATTATAAAAGATAGTATTTTTAATATTAGGATATAATATTAAGTCTAAAGATATTCTTGTCTGTATAGTAGTTTAATAATTTAGTCTAACTATAAGTAGTTATCAATGTAATTGTATACAAATATATAACAGATACAGACTTAGATGTTATATAGATAATTAGATAAAGTTAGTAAAATAAAATTATGATATTTAATATAATAACAGTAATAATTAATTCTGTAAATATAATTATAAATTGTATTATATCAAATTTAGAACTTAATAAACCAATTAGCAATATTAAAAAAGTTTTTTAAAAAAATTACAATACAACTTTCTTCTACAGATTCTTTGACCAAAATCATCAAGAAGCAAAAACAGGAAATAATATAGAAACACATTAGTAAACAACACTTTAGCTCATAACAAAAAAGATAGAACAGCAAAAGTTATATATAACTAAAAACAAAAATATAAATAAAAGTTCATAAATAGTATAACAAAGAAAACTCTTAATAGAAAAATTTAGATTTTGAAAAATTTTGGCAAATAACTATAACTTTGTTGTGCAGATTACTCAAGTTATACAAAAGACAAACAAAACAAACAAAGCAAATAAGCAGACACATATACCAAAATAGTACAATTAAATAAATACAGAGCATACAAAAAAGAAAAAACCCAATTCAAAATGCTAAAATATAAGCTAATGACTAAAACATATAATAAAGATATTATAGAGCATATTAAAGAAATAGGAGATAGAAATTGCAGATATGTAAATTGCAAAATATTAGACCAAGTTCTCAAAAAACTAACAAAAGTCCCAAGTAACATAGAGCATATCACAAAAGACTTAGTAATTTATAACCTAAAACATATTATACTATATAACTTGCTAGTATATAGTCAGATATTGGAAGTCTTGAGAATAATAAAAATAAGCTAGCTTAAAGAAGAAATAATTGATAAGTGGACAGAAAAGTTTAGATCAATAAGATACAATTCAAGCTTATTTGAATATAATACAAATATAAAAGAAGAGAAATTATATCAAAAAGAAAATAGAAAAAATAAGATAAGAATTTTAATTACTGAAAAATTAGAGCAAAGATTAGAAATATTAGAAGAACAAATAAAAAGGCTTAGCATTACTATATTACAATATTAAACAAGTTAAAATATTAATGATCTTAAATATAAAGAAGAAATACTAACAGAAACAGAAAGATAAAATTAAAAACTATGAATATAGAAGTAACAGAACAAAAAGAAGAAATAAACAATAAAAAAAACAAAACAATGTTTTCTACAGATTCAATCAAGCACAACTGTTAGTTTTCAAAAATCAAATATGTGATAAAAACAAGTTTTTTAAAGCAAATATGCCAATATATGCTTTGTTAAGAGAAACCAAAAAAGAAAGAATAAAATACATTTAGTAGATTCTAAAGAAAAATTATTACATCAAAACAGTTAATGAAGTATTCAAAAATAGAAACAATTAAATAGAAGTAGATTTTGACTGTATATATAATAGAAATACAGCAATGAACAAAATCAAGAGAAAGAAAAAAAAATAACTAAAACTTATACTAGAAGAAACCAAAAACAAAACTCAAGATATAGAATAGCAAAAGAAACATAACACTAAGAAAAAAAGAGAAGAAAATACAAAATAAATAAAAATAAAAAAGAACAATAAAATGGAAGAGTTAAATATTAAGAATAGAAAAAAAAAAAAAAATACAAGAATACAAGTTAAGCAAGAGTAAAAGAAAAAAGTACAAAAAGCTTTCTAACAAAAAAAGATTTGAAAACAGATAATTATCTAATAATTTGGAAACTGCCAATAAATATTAATATAGAAGAAATAGAAACATATATGCAGAAACATTAAAGGTGTCAAAAGAGATTGAGTCAAAAGATCAAAATACAAAATCTTAACAATAATATATACTAAAAACTTAAAAGAAGAAAACATTTCATGGGTTTTACCAGTTGATATATATAAACTAGCAAAAATGTATAAGGACAATGAAGATTACAGTTTATAAAACTAATACAGTCAGTTTATATCAAAACTATTAAAACTTTCTGAAAATGTATCTGAAGTTTTACTACTGTGATATTTAAAAAAAAGAAATGCAAAGTTGGTATATATACCAACAAACAAAAATAGTAATTAAAGAAGATCTGCAATAATTATTTTTGCATCAGAGAAGAAAATAAAAACAGTACAAACTAAACCAATAAGATTTAACAATCACTTGTTATTTTGGCAAGAAAAAACAAGAAAAAAGAAGTATAGTAAAGAGGAAGCTTGCTATAAGAGGTACATAACTACACATGACATAGATGAAAATTCAGATACAGAAGAGTATAAAAGTAAGAGAAACATGAAAAAAACATGATTTGACTTAATTAAAAAGTTTATTTTTAGTAAACTGAAACCATTTAAATATGATTTTTTAGACTAGTTTGATACAACTTCTAAATTCAGATATAACTCCAACTAATGCAACGGATCACCTTTGAATACTCACAAAAACAGCTGAAAGCTGCTAAACCAGAAAATTAAATCAAAATATGCATAAGATTAATGTTTATAACTCTTAATAAAGGTTGATAGCAAGGCTGCAAAGAGTAAAAAAAAAATCCGGGGTTAACATTTCTATGTAAAACTGATCAAATTTGTTAATCACATTTTTTGAAATCAAATTCGCGTGAAATTTTATATTAAACTTTTTGGTCACAATTATCTGTTGTACATATTTTAAAGTTTAAAGCATGTTAAGCTGAAAAATCATTCAAGTGTAATCTTAAAACTAACCTCAGCTAGGTAAACAGGCAAGTAAACCATCTCATATCAGTTTAGTTTTAGGCGTTTTTTTTTTTAAGATATGATCGATTAGCAAGATTAGAGCACTCTTATGACATTCAAAATACGAAGAAATGCAAACTGCCAGGTGTGTGAATTCAGGGAGTCGGAGAGACAGAAGCCTACTGAAACCCTAGCCATGATGAAAACGAAGACGAATTGCCTGATCATGCGACTTCGGAAACATCCTATCCGGCACCAATAAGACTATTGTTAAGTTAGGGAAGACATAGGTTATAGTTAAAATTTTGCAAGGAAGTTCTTTCAGTAATATGCAAAATTTTTGAGTTATTCGCGAAGAAATCTTGACAAACCTGATCTTGAATTTGATTGGTGGACATTGATGAACCCACATGACCTGACACCATGGTCAAGAAGTCTGCATATACCATTGGTATATTTTTGTACCGCGCTTACTTCATATGCTGCAAAAAATAACATTTACTTTTCATTAAAGTATGTCCATGTCCATGTGGTTTATTTGAGTACGTTATTTCGCGACAAAACTTTTCAAAGACTGAAGATTACTATAACATTAAATCCGCGTTATTTCGGGAGTTATAGTATTTGAATGAATGAAATCAATTATGCTAATTTTTAAAAGGTTCAGTTTCCAAAATAACCAATGACTGTTATTTCGTGGTAAAAAAAAATTGCTTGTTGATTATGACGACAATTGTTATTGTTAGCCGAATATTTTCTTTTAAAATAAATTATTACGTAATTGGTAATTCATAAAGACTTTGAATGCAAGAAAAACTTCAAAGAAAAGGTTAATCAATATGTATTTATATGATAATTAAAAGTTTTAACGTTTTGGAAATAACTTTATTACAAATAATGTAGGTAAACCTTCTATAAATACACTCCTATTATATAGGAGAATTTTCAAACCGTACATTTAGAGATGTGTATTTTATGGTTGAAGAGTTCTATAAACTTAGGATTAAAGCTTAGCGTGCATTTAGGGAAGGTATACATAATGCGTGCATTTGGAGGGTAACAGTGCAGAACGCTTAAAGACTGAGAAATGAATGGTCTTGGCATTAAAAATTAATAAATAATGACACATAAATGATGCAAGGAAAGGAAGCCAGCAAGTTGTAGCTATTTACTTACAACTTGACGGCTTCCTTTTTTTTTTTTTTGAAGTTATAATTTTTTAAAAGAATATGTGTAAAAAATTTAATTCACCAATCAGACATCAGATTTCATAAAAATTTATACCAACCAAAAATTGCAAAACTTTAGTCGGTTAACGGAAAATGATATCTTTTTTTGAATCAAATGTTTGATATCAAAATATCCTTCACTGTATCAAAAAATTCTTGGCTTATCGGAAACGGTATTTCTATTCATTTAGAATAGTAAGCCTGTCTTATTCTTCACGTAATTTTACTATTATTAGGATTGTTATCGGCTTGATCCGGCCAGTTTGTATATTCAATTTAATTATACATATAATTATTAATGAATGAACTTAACTATTATCGTTATGAATTACTGCTGTATAACTCCTGGACAGTGCATATCACATGAACAGAAAATCAAGTGTAACAAATAACATTAAATGTATTAAATGTATTAAATGTTGTAAATGTTGTGTATAATTAATTACATAGATGTTTGGTCACGTTAATTTGATAGCGGGAATTTTGTAATCGATATTCTTTGATGTAAATTGAGACATCTAAACTAATGAAAACTAATAGAAAGGGATAGTAAAGATAATAAGAAAGCCTTCCGGCTTCTGGTAGGTGTTAAACTATTCCATAAAACCAGTTAAAAGAAGTCGGTTATCCCACAAAACCAGTTAAAAATAACTTTTGGTAAATGCGTACGTAAATGCATACAAGAATTCTAGAATATGCATGTTAACTACTGTACCGGACCGTGAAATTATGCATCTTTAATTAAAGTTACCAAAAAATTTGTTAACAGCGAATTTTAGCGTTAGGACCAATTAATATTAAAAGATGTTTGCATGTAATTAATTAAATAAATTTTACAAAATTCCAAGGTAGGATGTTATTTGAACGACCATAAATTATAGCAACACAAATGAGGTCAGAACAATCTTATTCATCTTGCTTTATCTTGCCTCGTGTTAAGAATATTCTCTAGAGGATCCTCATGAGTTTGTATGCTATTATCATATCTACTACGGATCATATATCGTATTGTACCACTTTAATTTATTGGAGACTTTGGGGACACAATCGTGAACCCATTTATATCACATTTGATATAATCACATTATGTAGTACAACCATATTATGCAGGTAGTACAAACCCTCATGACTGTTACACAAATGTTATTAATGTGATTATATAAGGTGTGATGTAAATGGTTCAATCTACCCAGGCTTTTTACTAATATTTAATCAATTATTATTATTGACGGTTGCGCAAAAAGTATTTGTTTGATTGTTTATTTAAATCTGATCTGCAGAACAAGATGGCATTGATAATATCCTTGACAATATCCTTGATAAATATACCCCTTGAGTGAATTTGTAAAAAAAAAAGCGTGCCCAAATAAGGTTTGAGGTTAAAAAAGCGGAGTAGTGTCACTGTTTAAGCCAAGGCGGTAAAATTACCTCCCTAGATTTTTATTAGCCAACTCCAAGATAGGCTTAGATATTCTACATGGCAAATTTTTCGGTTTCTCCGCATAAATTTTCAATAAACATTCTTAGACACTTTTTCTTTTTTTTATGCACCTTTCACAAGAACCAATTAATTCGATTATTCTCCGAATTCAATTTGAATAAAAAAATCCTTATGCATTCTAAATTGCTGTTACTCAATTCTCATCCAAACTTAGACCTATTGGTGTAAAAGGTAACATTTCAAAATAAAAGATTACTGGATTTAATTATGCGCAATATATATGCATTTTCTTACACTTGGCATATTGGCGTTTTGAAGCATTTTGTCGATACATATCTTCAAGACAATATAATCTAGAGTAATCTTTATTTCATTTTAAATTTACCAACTTTAGAACATCGTGCAACCATAATATTTATGCTAAACTTTAATTTACCGGGAATTAAGTCAGCAAAAAAAAAAAATAATAATCAAATACCTTTTCTTGAGCGATATGTCATGTTATGCTATGTAATAAATGCTTTGCTAATGTCTGACAAGAGAAGCCCCAAATCCAAATTAGAACCAATGTGTTGATTTGTTTTTATTATTTTATTGATTTGTTCAATGAAGAATTTTCCAGACAGTTGATATAAGTTAATAAAAATATGGATTGAAATCTTGTAAAATCGTATGCTAAATATGCACGCAATACATAGCAATGGATCATCGAATTACCTCTTAAAAAACATCTAAATTTAATAACAATCCTGTTTCAATGGTTCCTTCAAGTCACAAGTGATAATGTTCCCTAAAAAAGGCAAAAAATGTCGGACTCAAAATGCACCGTATCTATATTGTAGTACCTTATTCGGACCAAAAAGGAACTTCAACCAAGCAAAAGATATGCAACGTTCTAATTCATGTTATGAAGGAATAAACTAAACTGGTAAATTGTTTTATTACTTACCAAGACCATCAAATCGGATTCAAGATATTCCCATTGAAAATTAATGCATCTTAATTAAACATTGTCAACAAATTCACTTATGAATAATTATGGAAAAAAATATTAAGAAAGATCGTTCGCAACTAAAGTTGAAAAGATATAAATATCATGGAATTCTCCTCGTTATGCTTTGCTTCATCAAACCTCGATCCATTAAACCCCTACTCCCGATTCACTCTTTTACCATTAATTCCTACTTAATCCCCTTTCCTTTAATTATTCTCCATATACCATCCTCTCCTCCTCTTCTCCTCTCCTCATTCCCTAGAAAAAATACAAAAAAAAAAAACAATCATTGTCTAACTCTTCAAAGGATCACTCAAAATGAGGTCCTTTACATTATTTCTGATCATCATCAATACGATGATGATATTCGTCGTCAGTAGTCAGGCAACCGCAATCAACAAACGTCATCCATATGAAGTTAGTAAGAGTTCAAGTCATTCAGAACATCAAGAACATAGTGAAAGTGATTCAAGCTCTATTAAAGTTAAACAAGATGGTAATGGAAAAAAACAAGTCGATGCCGATCAAAAACATACCGAACATGATGCCAATAGTGTAAGCGATAAAGATTCTTTACACATTAAAGGCGGTAAAGGCAAAGAACTCGATGCCAAACATGAATATAGTGAAAGCAACAGTCATGATGAATCTGATGAAAACAAGTTACACTATAAGCAGGGTCATGGTAATAAAGAACTCGATGCCAGCAGCAAACATAGTGAAAGCGATAGCCATAAAGCTAGTGAAAATGACAGTTTACACATTAAGAATGGTCATGGTAAAGAATTCGATGCCAGCCATAAATACAGTGAAAGCGATAAGCATAAAGAAAGTGAAGACGACAGTTTACACATTAAGAGTGGTCATGGTAATAAAGAATTCGATGCCAGTCATAAATCTAGTGAAAGCGATAGTCATAAAGCCAGTGAAAATGACAGTTTACACATTAAGAATGGTCATGGTAAAGAATTCGATGCCAGCCATAAATACAGTGAAAGTGATAAGCATAAAGAAAGTGAAGACGACAGTTTACACTTTAAGAGTGGTCATGGTAACAAAGAATTCGATGCCAGCCATAAATCTAGTGAAAGTGATAGCCATAAAGCCAGTGAAAGTGACAGTTTACACATTAAGAATGGTCATGGAAAAGAATTCGACGCCAGCCGTAAATACAGTGAAAGCGATAAGCATAAAGAAAGTGAAGACAACAGTTTACACTTTAAGAGTGGTCATGGTAATAAAGAATTCGACGGCCAACATAAACACACTGAAAGCGATAGCTATGATGAAAACGATGAAGGTAGTATCCACTTTAAGAGCGGTCATGGTAAAGAATTCGATGCCAAAAGCAAACATAGTGAAAGCGATAGGCATAATGAAAGTGAAGATGACAGCTTCCACTTTAAGAGCGGTCATGGTAAAGAATTTGACGGCAAACATAAACACACTGAAAGCGATGGCCATGATGAAAGCGATGAAAGTAATTTCCACTTTAAGAGCGGTCATGGTAAAGAATTCGACGGCAAACATAAACACACTGAAAGCGATGGCCATGATGAAAGCGATGAAAGTAATTTCCACTTAAAGAGCGGTCATGGTGACGGTGACAATGGTAAATTCGATGGCCACTTCCAATCTGGTGAACATGGTGAACATGGTGAAAGCCATAAAGTAACCATTAAGAAAAATGGTCATGGTTCTAATGGAAAACATGAACACGGATGGGAAGAACAAGGATGGGAAGAACACAAAACTGTCAATGGTAAAGAAATTGTAAACAAACACGGATGGCAAAAACACGGATGGAATAAACATGGTAATGGTCTCAAACACGGTGAAAGTCACAGACACGGTGATGGTAAATTTGTTGTTCACAAGAACGGTCATGGTAAAGTCTCTGTTCACAAACATCATGGAAAACATTGGTGGGGACATAAAAACTGGTGGAAAAAACAACAAAAATCTCTTAAATTCCGAAGCAACCAATGGTTTGAATACTGGTGGAACCAATGTGAATCTAAGGGCGCTGACTGGTGGACCAACTGGTACAATAAATACGCTAAAGATAATGAAGATGGAAAAGACAAAGATGCAACATGCCAACATACTAAGGAATGGTGGGGACACTGGTGGAAACAATACGGTTGGAAAAAACAATTTGCTGATGGAGATTGCGATTATAGCGGCTTTTCCGTATCCTCTCACAAATCCTCTCACAAATCCTCTCACAAATCCTCTCACAAATCCTCTCACAAATCAATCTCCTCACATAAATCATCCTCACGTGAAGAATTATGCTCTGATGACAAATGGTTTGAATCCTGGTGGGAAGAATGTCAATCCAAAGCCCCTACATGGTGGGATACCTTGTACAATAAATACGCTAAGGATAATGAGGATGGTAAAGATTTAGACTCTAGATATCATCACACTGAAGGTTGGTGGAAAAATTGGTGGAAAGTAGAAGGATGGAAGAAAAACTTTGCTGAAGAAGATTGTGATGCCGATTGGTTCAAATCCGAAGAAGAATTTCACTCATCTAAAGAATCTCACTCATCCCACTCAACCAAAGAATCTCACTCATCTCACTCATCCAAAGAATCATTCTCCTCAAATAAACAAATAGTCACTGATGACAAATGGTTTGAATCCTGGTGGGAAGAATGTCAATCCAAAGACTCTGCATGGTGGAATACCTGGTACAATAAATACGCTAAGGATGGTGATGATGGTAAAGATTTAGACTCTAAATATCATCACACTGAAGATTGGTGGAAAAATTGGTGGAAAGAAGAAGGCTGGAAGAAAAACTTTGATGCTGAAGATTGTGAAGACTTTGATATATATATGGAAGGTGGCAATGATAAAGATGGTGATAAACATGTTATTAAGGATAGTGATAAACATGTTATCAAGGATGGTGATGAAGATTGTGAAGAATATAAGACTACACAATTTTTTGATGCCTGGTGGAGCAAATTCGAATCAAAAGACTCTTCATGGTGGGAAAGTTGGTGGAAGAAATATGCATGTGACAATGATGATGGCAAAGATTTAGATCCTAAATACCACCACACTAAAGAATGGTGGGGACGCTGGTGGAGTCAATATGGTTGGGAAGTAGATTTTGATGATAGTGATTGTGATGAATTTAAGAATCTTGTACCCACAAAAACCCAAGGTCCCAAAGAAGTCCCCCACCCCGGAAATCACAGTAAACGTGACTTCGTGATTAAAAGAATCTTAGGATCCAAAAGTTTAAAATCAAGATCCCAATAATGGTCATTCCGTAAGATAAAAAACGAAGACATTTCTATACCATTGATCAAAAGTAAATTATTACCGATACTTTATTGAAATTATAAATAACCTGAACATACATAGAAATAACATAATTATTATGTTTGGCTCTTTATATTTACGTATATTAATTTGCGCTTTAGAAAAATTGTCATAGAATTAAATGTATAGTATCGTAAATTTATTTTTTGGGTTTAATGTAATCTTATATAAAGTTATCACATAATAAAATTTAATGTTGTGTACAACAACAAAATTTTATCTCTACGATTGTTATTGTTACTAGTTCCTTGCTTTTAAATGTATAATGAGATATTAAAGTGAAAACTATTAAATCTTTCGACATCAAATTGCAGAGTCCAATATAAAAGTGTCTGCGCGCACTGATCAAATTGTTTCGTGCTAATGAAGTATTTATTAAATTTAAAACTTTCAATGTTTTATTTCCTACACTAGAAAACGGAAAACTGAATTCGTGGTCTAATATCATTATTATTATTTTTATTATATATACTAAAGTAAATTGAAACAATTCCTTAAATTCTTTTGTAAATTTTCTAATTTAAATCAATAATAGCGCGCATAAGTTTTAAATCTTGCATTTTGTTTATAACCATTTCAAAATATGGGGGTGTCAATAGAAACCAAGCAAATGATTTTTAGTGAGTTTTTTTAAAAATTTAAATTAAAATATCTCAACAACTATTAAACCAAACTTGGTAAATTTTTTTTATTTTAATTCTATAACAATATAAAATTAAAATTAAAAAAAATTTATCAAGTTTGGTTTAATAATTGCTGAGATATTTTAAAGTTTAGAAAAAAATTACTTAGAAACGATTTGCTTGGTTTCTATTGACACCCCCATATATAGACGAACGATAATAAATGTTGATATAAATGAATTTGTTGGTAAAAAAAATTTATTGGTAACAAATTCATAAAGTTTAGATAGGTGGACTCCAGCTTGGAGTGCAAAATTAGATGCTTATCATTTCATCGGTTAACTTTTAGCAGTATAACATATTTAACATTTTTAGCAGATATAGCATATTATTTTTTTCAAATTGATATTTACAATTTATTACATAATTAACTTTACAGTATATTTCTATGGTTTAAAAAAATAAAATTTCATCAACATTCAAATATTAGGTAGTTTGTCGTTTTTAGTAATGATAATTCAACGGCATTCAGTACGTATTATGTATTTTGTCGCTTTAGTAATGATAATAAAAAAGAATAATTAATCAGTATCACTATGTATTTGGAATTTAGATTAAGAGAATATAATATATTAGAAGCTGAAGTAGAGATGTTAATCGACTCAACCAACTATATCATATTAGCTTTATTCATATTATTTACATTACAGCACTAAATCGCCTCTAACAACTGATTTTACAAAAGTTAAAAATTTTATGATTTCACTGGACATTTAGATAAGTGTGTAAAAGCTATGCATTTACATTAAAAAATTAACATCAAATTAGCAGATCCAATGTGACTTTAAAAGTTTTTTTGAATAATATGAAGCGGTGCTCAGCGACATAGCGAACTTAATATGTGTCAGTCGGTGACCAATAAGATCGCAGCTTTGCGACTGCGATTTTATTAAATTGCTATTAAAAAAAAGTCTGGTTTGATTTAGATCTATAACGGAATTTAATATTTTTCAAGCCTATTTCGTTACATTTTTAGGCCAGCCCAGATTCCCGTTATATCGATAGTTGACAGTAGTCACTTCGATTTTGAACCTTTCATACGCCACAAAAAAATTCGGACATTTCCTTTTCAAGCTGATCTTTGTTTGAGATCGTTTCAACAACATAATAATATCCAATATTTTCAAGTTATTGGTTTAACACCTTACTCCACTTATTCGTAACTTTTCGAATGCTTTCAGGAATAGATAATTTGATTATACTTTCAATTTCTTTATCAATTAGTAAATAGTCACCACGATTTGAACTTGCTTATTAAAATTTATTTATTTAAATATTAAAAATTCAATATTTAAAAACTTGCAACCATCATTCATATTTAATGAACCATTTTTATTTTAGGTTACTGTATTAATATACATGACAAGAAGAGAGAGAAATGACTAGATTTTCATTGAAGGTTTATTTATATCAGACAATCATAATTACACAAATAGTTAATTATTTGATTGATATACTTAAGTACCTTTGGTTCTAAAATTGTATGGATTGGACAAAAAAAAATTTAGCTAGTACCTTGGGTTCTAAAATTGTATAGACCAGATAAAATGTTTAACTAGTACCTTGGGTTTAAAATTCTAATAACCAAGCAAAACATTTAAAATTCTATAAACCAAATAAAATATCTAATCAGTATCTTGGATTCTAAAATGTATAAATTAGGCTAAACATTTATTTAGTATATTTAGCTTTAAAATTGTATAAACTGGATGAAACTTTATTTAGTACCTTAAGCTTCAAAATTGTGTTGACTAGGTAAAATATTTAATTAGTATAATAGTCAACAAAAGTAATGTCCAATTTGCAAATTATTATATATAAGCAAATAAAAAGGTTGTGCATACCTTATTTTTATGAATTTTGAAGCAATTTTTTTTTATTTTTTGTTTTCTTGATATCAAAAGAACCAAGCACATATCAAAAAAAATTTTTTTTATAAAAATATAAACAAATAATTAAAAAAAAGAAAAAAATAGTTCTTGTTCATATTAGTAAAATAAGTATTAAACAAGTTATTCACAAGATTAAGTGTAATTTAACAATAGTTTAAAGATTTTTAAAAAAATACAAAAAGATCAAAAAAATTAATAATTTATCTTAGTTTAGAAATTTTTCTGTCCTAAAGAATAAGAAAAAACTATATAGTAAAAAAAGTATTAAAGAAAAAACATATATTACTGCTTAAAATTGTAAAGAATTTAAAATTTTAATGCAGTATGTAAACTGTAGTTAGGATTTTATACAATATTAGACTTCATTTTCATGTTACTATCTTAAAACTTTTTTTGTCAAATAGTAATATAGAAGAATGTATAGAATGGTATAAACAAAATAAAATAAGAACATTTATTATTGAAAACTTATTATTTTTTTAGATAACATAAATATAAAAGTAGAAAACAATTATGCTAAGTTTGTGTATAGCATTGTACAAATAAGAGATACAATATAAGTGTTTATAATTAAATTTTAGAAATATAAGAGTCTTAGTAATAATTTGATTATATTTTGTTAATAATATCAAAGATTCTATAGTTTTTTTAATAATTACAAAGGTTTTAAGCAAAAAAATTAATAAAAATATTTATATTAAGATTTTAAACAATTATCTTATATTATTTATAACTGTAATTTGTTTATTAAACAAACAGTCTTTATTCAATTTTTCAACATAACAATGTTCTGATTTATAAGGTGTCAAATTAGTTAAATTTGAAAAAAATTAATTATATGAATTAGCTCTTATAATTCTCTAATTTTAACTCTATAAAAAATATTTAAAAAATTATAAAAAACAATATTTAAAACTATAATAACTTTCTAAAAAATAAATCTGATTTTAAAACAGTCTTACAGAAAATATAATCAAATTTAAATATATTAGTTCTTTGTGTAGTTGTAAACTCAATAATATAAAGAATTAATACTATTGCAAGTATAAAAGATTGTTCAATAAAATATTAATGTATATGTAACTAAAATTAAATAAATAAAAATTTTATTTTTTAATCAAAAATTAGGTATTATTTTTGTTAGTTACTATACTTTAAGCTTTTAAAATTCTAATAACAAAATAAACATTAATTAATATCTTAGATTTTAAAATTGTGTAGACTAGAAAGAACATTTAATAATAATATTTTAGATATTAAATTCTATGAATTAGTTAAGATATTAATCAGTATCTTGGGTTCTAAAACTGCATAAACTAGATAAAACATATATACTGTTGTTTTAAAATTTATAATTAAATAAAACAATTAAGTTCTTTTATTTAAATTTCTATTTTTAATAGATTTAAAATACTATTTAAATGTTTTTTTTTATTTTTGTTTGTATTTATATCTTTGAATTAGCAGATTTAAAATACTATTTAAATGCTTTTTTTTATATTTGTTTATATTTTTGTTATAATAAAAAATGTTTTTTTAAAATTTTTTTTTAGATGTCTTGTCATTAACTTTTATTAAAATTTGTATTTACAAATTTGTATATACTTTGACTTAATTTTTTGATTCAATATTCTTTAACTGCTTTAATAAATGCTCAAAAACAGTTTATTGATTGGTTAAAGTAATACTTAGATTTGAAAATTATATCAGACTAGCTTAAAAAACTAAATAAAAATAGTTTTACTTTATTATCTATATAACTTTTTATTGAACCAAATTATATTTCTTTTATCTTGCTTTTTTTTATCTTTTTTGTTTTCTTATTCTTTTTTGTAGTTTAGTTTTTCTATTTTAAATATATTTTTTGTTTAACTATGCATCTTTTTATTTTCAGTTTTGTGTTTTTTTTGCTTTGATAATTGGTTAACTTTTTTATTCAATAATAGTTTTATATACTTTATTTCGTATGCTTCTATAGAATTTATTCTATACTGTATTGGTTACTATAGCTTGAAATTTTCTTGTTTTTTTAAGCAGCTTTAGTATGTTTTGTATTTACTTAAATGTCTTTTTCAGAACTAGACATTTGATTATTCTTATTTTTGTTTTTTCTTGTTTACTTGCTAAAAAACTTTTTTAAATTGCCTTTTGCTTGTAGCTGCTTAAGTTTCACTTGAGAGTTTAAACTATACAAGATTAATTAAAAGGTTTTTATTTTTTTCTAGTTGTTCTTATAATACTTACATAATGCTAAATATTCTTAAATTTTTTTCTCTTCTTCATTACAAAATATGTAAAATAAACTTTTGTAAAGGTTTGATCTTTATTATATTAAAGATTCTAGTAATGATAGCCTATTATTAAGTCATTTAATTAAAGTTTCTATTTGCATATTCTTATTTTGACTTGTATATATATTTTTGCTTTAGTTCTTAATAATTTTTTATAAATATATCCAGTTAAATACTTTTATCTTATTATCTATTTTGTTTTTTTTAATTACTAATAAAAAATTATATTCAATTTCTGTTTAAAGATCTAAAATTTCTTTAATAAATTTTCTTATAAGATCTTTTATAACTTTTTTTTTCTAACAAATTAAGATGCTAGTCTTTTAAAAAAGAAACAAATAATTGGCAAAATTATATATGTAGAATTTTATAAAATAAATAAGTTTTTAGTAACTAATAGCTGTCTTTAGCCTTGAGCTTACAATATATAGATAAGTAAACCAAAAATACAAACAAAATTAAAATAAAATAGAGTAGAATCAACAATATTTCAACAATGTCTAAAAATAGAAAAGATACCAATCAAATAGAAAATAGTATAAGTTTACTCAATACCAAAAAATATTAAATAAGAATATAGTTTAAACAATATTCAACAAGACTATGGGTTGATAGCATAGTGATTAGTGCTCCTGGGTCTCAATCGCAAGGTCATGAGTTTGAGTTTAAAGGGCAATAACAACTCTGCCAGGACCACGATTAGAAAAAAGATCTGCAAAAGACTTTTATTTAAAAGCAAGAACAAGATTCATACAAAAAGAATGCAGTCACTGGCATAGCCACAGGGTGGGGACAACCAGATAAGGCATAATTTGTCAACAAATGACACTAATATTAAGAGAGCCTAATTTAAGAATACATAATGATAGAATTAAGGACTTTGAAATATATGAACGATCCAGCTAGTGGGTCATATGAAGTTAGAAAATTGTAGACCAAAAAGGATAGTAGGTCTTATACTGCAGGGCCAAGAACCTGAGATATCATATGACAGACTTGATGAAGCATGAGTTATTTTACAAGTTCAGTAACATGCAGGGGCCACATGCTGTCTAATGATCTTCACAGAATAAGAACTCTGGCCTTTAAGAGATGTGACAGATCCTAAAGGTGTCTAAGGACCTTCAGAATAGTAAGGGAGGTAAAAAAAAAAAAAAAAAACAACATTTAACTAATAGTATTAATAAAAACTTTTAGAAAAGTTATAACAAAAGTAATAACAAAAAGGCTTGCCAAAGTGTTTATAGAAAAAGAAATACTTAAAGGACCAAATTATGCAGATTTTTTAGATAACTTAACAGAACAGCCAGTATACATCTTTAATATAATAATGAAAAAAGCAAAAAAGAAAAGTAAAAAAATATAAATATTTTTACAAAACATAAAAAAGGCATTTGACTTAGTTTTATTTGAGAGTTTGGAATTAGTATTGCAAAAAGTTAAAGTACCTAAAAGAACAATGAAATATATTTTAAATTTGTTTTATAAGAAGCAACTAAAAAATTATAATAGCTTATAGTCTAATAGAAGAAATAATAGCAAAATATAGTATAGATCAAGGTAAAGTAATATCTCTATTAATATAATAGCTTTTTATGATCTATTATTAGAAAGAGTATAAGAAAATAAAAGCTTAGATTATATAATAGAGCAGTAAATTAAAAAAGACATATAATACAGCAATATTACAAAGTATTATCAGACAGTTATTGCATATGCAAATAATACAATATAGATTATAAAGAGTAAAAAACAGCTAATAGAGATTTTAAAAATAGCAGAAAAATTTTTTAAGATAAATAATATATAAACAGATCCAAATTAAAACTGCTAATAATGAATATAAAAGTAAAGAAAGAAGAAAAAGAAATGATTTTTAGAAAAAACAAAATAACAAAAAAAACAAAGAACAAGATAGTCTATTTGTTAGAAATATGACTAAATAATAAAATAATTAAAGTATTAGTAAAGAAAAAAATAATTAGCCAAACAATAAAAGATCTTAGATACAAAAAAATAACAATGAAACAAATTGCATATATAAACAATATAGTAATAATACTAAAATTAAGTTATATGCTACAATTAACAAAAATATTAAAAAGAAGTATAAATGAAATATATCAACTAATAATAAGCTTAGTGAAGCAAAAGAGCAATCTGTAAAAAACATTAGAAAACTGTGTAATAGAATATAAAGATCTTAAAAACTATAGAATATTATGACAAAAATTAGTAATAAAACAAATAAGTGGCCTATTTGCAAAACTAAACAGACAAAACTGTCTTAGACAGTTAACAAAATTAAAGATAATACAAGGCTGCTAGAAAGCAGATTTAATAGAAAATATATAGAAAATAAAAGAGATATTAAAAAATATAGAAAGTTGAAAAAATAACTTAGCTTGTCTAATATTACTAAAAGCAAGAAAGCTTAACATAAATATAAGAACAAAAGATAATTTATAGACAATGCTTAAATATAGAATCAAAGTACAAAAATTTATAGATATATAGTTATAGAAAAAATAGAACTAAAGTAAATAAAACAAACTTAATATACCTAAATTAGCTGCTTAATACAAGAAAAGAAAGGTTAATTATATAGCAACAGCTAAAAAGTTATTAAGGTCTATCAAGTAAGAGAAAGAAAACAAAGTGGTTCAAAGCAATAAAACTAAAAATGCTTAGTAAACCAGAAAACAGAGAGGTTATAGAACATTTTAGAACAAACGGACAAAATACCCAAATAATGCAAATAAAATAAAAGTATATTTTAGAAAAAATAAAAGAAAAAAAGAATAAGTAGCATATAGTATACAAAATCATTAAAAATTAGGAAAGATAATTAAAAAGAAAAAGAAAAAAATATTAGTAAAACATTGGCAAATGCAAAGTAAAAAAAGTGAATTAGCTATCAAAATTAACAGATATAAGGGTTGTATAAAAAAAAAAATATTTAGAAAATAGCTGCCAGCAGTGAATAAGAATAAATAATAGAATCAATGTAATTTTAGATGTATTAATAAAAAAAAGACAGCAACAAGATCAAGATAGCAATAAACTAAATAACAAAAACAATAAAAGTAACAAACCAGTAATTAAAAAGCAGAAACTCAAAGAACTAAAAATAATAAAAGAGCTAAAAATAGAAGTAATCATATAACAAAAATTAAAAAAAACAGTAGTTAAGAAATAATTGAAGTTTTAAGAAGAAATATTATGAGAACAAGAACAAATATATAATATATACAGATGGAGCAGCAAACTTAAAGACTAAAGAAGATATAAAAATTAAAAATAATATAGATATAAAGTAGGTGCAAATAGATAAAACACAAGAATAGTCAGAAGAAGAGTTAGTACTAGGTTTAGAAGAATGACAAATGTTGACAATAGCTGAGTTAGTAGTAATATAGGCAGCAATCTTAACAGTACTAAAGAAAAAGTAAATAGAAGTATATAAAAATAGCAATACTGCAATAAGAAATATTAGTAGAGATTTAGAACAAGTAGACAGAAATAAGATTCTTAAGAAATAGAATGCAATATAGGTAATGAAAATTAAAAACTTTATTATGACAAAAAACATTTAGATAGAGTTTTTTAAAGTTAAAAGTTATAGTAAAGATAGATAGAATGATAAAGCTAATAGTCTAGCAAAAGAAGATATAACAAGTAAAAAGGTAATACAAACTGAAAAAGTTAGTTATGAAGAAATAAAGTACTGCCTAAAGTAGAAAAACAAATATACTAACATATTAACAAGATTGCTTTGTAAATTAATAATAAATACAAGATTAGGAACAAAATAGAAAGAAATGAAAGCAATTAGAAAATTAGAACTAGAAACAGAAATTATGATTTATAATTGAACATATTTTTGAAAAAGACTAAAGATATTTAAAGAAGTACATTGCATAATAAAAAGAAGTAGTGTCAGAAAAAGTACATTTATAAAATGTATAATGAATAAACTTTTAACTCTAGAGAAACTTAACAAAAGAAAATTAGATATATATATAATAACAGAATGCCAAGTATGCCAAGATAAAACAAAAAAAATATAGGTACATTTGGTAGCATATAAGAAACAAAAAAAACTTTGAAAAAAAATCCAAAAAGTAACTATTACAATAGTCTAGAAGAGGAAGAAAAAATTTGGGTCTCTTTATATATTGTTATCATATATCTACTTTTTTTAAGATAGTAGATAACTAGAGCGACCTTAGACAGTGAACACTTTTTGTAACCTCACTTGTTACTATGTTATAACTAAGTCAGAAGGCATTTTATTTTAGAAAACTTA
>CAJVQA010002482.1:0-21836 GCA_910591915.1 Cetraspora pellucida | reverse complement strand
TGTAATACTAGTGACTTTTTGGTTGTGATTGTGTTTATCAATATGCTGTATAAGTGTTTGGATGGTTTGATTGTGAGAAAGAAGAGGTATGTTATAATAGAGAAGGAATTTGTTAAAACATATGTCAAGATCATAGGGAGCTAAAGATGTTGAAAATGATCTTTTAGAGTTGTCTTCTACAGGGTTGATCACCATATGCTCGGCTCTTACAGCTGTGCAAGATACCTTATTACTAATGTTTTATTATAGCATATATATAAATTATATTAATAATAGATTTAATTATTAATATATTTTAATAATTAATTCAATAATTAGGATTAATGTAATTTCTATTTGCTTTCATTCTTTTTTTTAAATTAAGATGAGGTCTTGCTCATATCTTTATTAAGTAATTTATAAAATAATACATATAAGCACTACATATATTTCTACTATTTGTATTAGAACAAATAAAAAAAAAAATTATATACAAGAATAAAAGCTCAAACAATTAAATAAATCTAATTTATCTGCAATCTAAATCTACTAAAGTGATCAAAAACTCATTTCAATAATATTATTTATAGTCAAAATAAAGATAGAAGTTGTGTTATCTTTAAGTACAAAGTGACCTAAGTATTGATTTTTATAAAAACCTGTTCAAACAAGTGAACAGGTTCCATTATATAAATAGAGTTGATCAGGTTAACTACAAAAACAATAGTATATAAACTTATAATAAGTATATATATTGTTTCTACTATAGAAAAATAAAGTTTGTTAATTAGTATATATATATATTATTTATTATGGTTTTATTTAATTTAAAAAATTAATATAGTAAAGTTTTTATAATTGTTTATAGATTTGTTTGAAAATTTCAAGCAGAATATTAATAGTAATTGTTAATACTAATTTGTATAAAACTTCTAGGTTCTGAATAGTTTTAATTAGAAATAAAAAAATAAGTCTTTTAAAAATAAGTTCTAAGTAATATAAGAATAGATGAAAAGATGTTTCTTTAAAAACTAAATAGTCATTAATTTTTTGAATAAGTTTTTTAATTTTATAATTAAAGAAGTCTAAATTAGTTAAATTTATACAGTTAGTTATTATATTAGAAGTGATGCTATCAAGCAAAAAAGAGTTGGCACAGGTATATTAATATAATAATGACATAATTGAATTACAAAAAAAACAATTAGTATTATAAAAAGTTAGAAGATAAATTTCATAGTAGAGATATTAAGTAAATATTTTATTAAGAAGTATTTTAAATTTTTTTTTTTATTATTAAATAATGCTCAAGTAGAAACTTTATTATATATAAAAATGTAAGTTTTAGATTTAAAGATTTTTAAACTAAATTTATGCTACAATTAGGCACTAAATGTAACATTATATTCTCTATTTTTTATGAGTACTATAGCTAATTATTTCAAATTAGGTTCTAGCTAAAATAGGTTGAAGAAAACCTTCAAATAATTAGCTGAATAGTAAAATATATAAGTTATTCTGTAAAAGCCATTTTGTAATTAAAGATTTGATATTTATAAATTAAAAAAGAGTTTTAGTATTGTTTGAAGAATTGGTAAATTGGTGAACTAATTTTGGTATATTTGGACTTTGATATAATGTTGTAAGAGTTTTTTATTAGTGTTAATAAATATTATGAATAGATTAAAGATCTTGATAATACCAGTTAAGTAGATTATTTAAAAGTTGAAGTAGAAAATTATCTGTTTGTTTATTAATAAGTGTTTTGATGTTCTCATATATAGTAGTAGAATAAGTTTTAGTAATAATATATAAAATATATTTGTATTGAGGATTTAAGAAATAAAGTGTAAAATTTAAAAGAATATTTAATAGAGTTGTTGAAATTGTATTAGTAATTTGAAGTGATTAAAGAGTACTATATATAATGTTTTCAAGTGATTGTAGAATATTTGTAGTATTGCTAGGACATGAAAACAAGTGAAGAGTATCTTTAATATTTGTGCAGCAGGAACAATAAGGTGTAGTATAAAGATAAAAATAGTAAATATTAAGGTTTTGCATAGTTGGTAAGTTATTGGTGAGAATTTTAATGCAAAAAGAGTATTTTTGTGAGTTATCTTCAAGAGAAGAGATAATTTTGAATAGAAGTGACTATTTAATGTTGGTAATATTTTGAAAGAATTTTAAATTTAACTATTTGGCAATTTCTTGAATAGTTATAATGTTTTTAATAAAGGTGTGCACTTTAAAAAGAATTAGAAGATTGTTTTATAAGAAGTAATTTGGACTATTAAATTTTGAAATATTAAGTTTAATAATAGATTTTAAGGTTCCTTGTTTAGCAAATTAATCTGCTTAGTTATGAAATGAGTTTGTAGAATGTGATTTGATTTTATAAAAAGTGGTAGTGATGTTTTTAAGATGTTTAAGATAATTAATATAGTGGATAATATTTCAGTTTTTAGTTTGTATAGGTTTGGGAATAATAGATTGTTCAAGATTTTTAATGGCAGTTGTATTATCAATATAGATATTTAAAAAAGTATTAGATAAAGCTACAAATAAAAGATAAAGAATTGTTTTAAGTTTAGCACAAGTTAAGTCAAGATAAGATTGTATAGCTGTATTAAATTTTATTAATATGTTGTATTTGCAAATTCATCTTATACCAGATTATATATCTGAAGTTTAAAGATTTTTGATTGATCTATTAGTATAAAAATATAGCTTATTTGTATTAAGTTGAAAAATAAGGCAGTTAAAATCAGTTAATTGTTTTTAATATATTAATAAATAGATGAGTTGTTAGATAAGTTAAGCATTATAGAATGATAAAATTATTTGTGGTTGTAATAAAGAAGGTGGTTAAAAGGAAGTAGAATTATATATATTAATTAAAGCTAAGATTTCTTTAAAATTAATTTAAATAATTGTTTGGTTATTTGATTTGTTGGTTAGATTATAAGGTAAATAGAAGGAATAATAGTTTGGTATAGAGTAATCATAAGTTGAGAAAAGCTATAAGAAATCTAAGGTAGATAGAGAAATTTTGAAGAAAGAAGATTGTTAAGAAGTAATTTGATGAGAAATATAGAATGATTAATTATTTGTATAATAAAGTTGATAAAAAAAGAAGGAATTTGAAAATAAGTAAGATGATATTAATTTGATTGTGTTAAAAAAAAAATTTGTGAAAGGTAGATTTAGAATAGTCCAAGTTAAATTAATAGAATTAGATTGGTTTAGTTGTAGAATTTGGCAAACCATTATAATTGATGATCTTTGGTTGATTTATTTATACATAAATATATATTGTTCTATAGAATAATATTTTTGTTATCTGCAGTTGTAATTTGTTCTAAGAAGATAATTTTGTTGTTTTTAAGACTATTAATAGTAGTAATAGGTGGGTTAAGAGGAAGAATATCATAAATAGTATGAGAGTTTTTTGGTATTGATGAAAAATAAAGAGAGATTTGTGAATTAATTGTAAAAAAGATATTATTTAGAGCAAGTTGAGAAAGATAAAAAAATAAAGTATAGTTTTGTGTTTTATGATAGTAGTTAATTAAGATATTAGTTGAGACTTGAGGAGATCATATTTTAGTTAGTCAGTCTTTAATTCATTGTATATCAATGTTTTTGAAAATTGGTAGTATGTTAAAAATACATTCAGTATTAAGATCTTATATTTAATATATATTGTATAATAAAAAACATCTATTTATCTTAAAGCTAGACTCTACCTCTAATTAAAACTATATAGATGTTATATAACATGAGTGTTATGAATATAATATTTCTATTTTTTATTATTAATTAAATTTTTATATTTTTTAATTAATTTTAAAAAAATTTTATATTTAGTAATACTAAAAGTATTATAATTTTCTGTTATTACTACAAGTCTAAACTTTACTATATTAGGATTTTAATTAATTTTTAATATATTAAGAGTTTATTATAATAAGTAATCTATATTTAAAAAAGAAACACACTTTTAATTTGTAAAAATAAATTATTTATACAAAATATTATCAAATGCAAACTTTTTTAAATACAATTTTCAATATTAGTAGTTTTATTCTTTGTTGATTTTTTTTTTTTTTTACATATTTGCATATTCTGAGGAAGGCTTTACTAAAGTATTTTGTTCTATATAAATCAGGTCAGTTTTATGCTTTTTTTTAATAAAAATAATTCTATTCTTTATTGATTTTATTTTTTTTTATATAATATAAACCAGACTTTATTAAAGTATAAATCAGATCAGATTTCATATTACTTTTTTTTTTATAAAAATAATTCTATTCTTTACTAATTTTATTTTTTTTTATATAATAAGAATTGGGTTTTATTAAAATATAAATTAGTTAGTTTTTATGTTACATTTTTTTATATAAAAGTAATTCTATTCTTTACTAATTCTAATTTTTTTTCTTACATAATTTAAGCTAGGCTCTACTAAAGTACTTTTTTTCTATAAAAGTAATTATATTTTTTACTGATTCTAACTTTTTTTCTTATATAATAATAGTCAGATTTTACTAAAATATAAATCAAAACAGATTCTGTATTACTTTATTTTTTATAATAATAATTTTATTCTTTACTAAATCTAACAATTTCTTTTTCATACATAATTTGAGCTAAAGTTTGCTAAAGTATTTAGTTTTACATAAGTTAGAACAGTTTTATGCTTCTTTTTTTTTCTATATAAGTAATTATATTCTTTACTAATTCTAACTTTTTTTTCTTACATAATATGAGTTGAGTTTTACTAAACTATAATTTAGATTAAGTTTTATATTACCTTTTTTTTTATAAAAGTAATTTTATTTTTTACTAATTATAACAATTTTTTTTTCTTATAATCTGTTTAGGCTTTGCTAAAATACTTTGTTTTATATAAATCAAATTTGTTATATACTTCTTTTTTTTTATAAAAATAATTATATTCCTTACTGGTTCTAACTTTTTTTTATATAATATGAGTTAAATTTTACTAAAGTATAAATCAGATTAGATTTTGTATTATTTTTTTTTCTATAAAATAATTCTATTTTTTATTGATTTTTTATTTTTTTTCTTATATAATCTTCTGAGCTTCACTAAAGTACTTTATTCTATATAAGTTAAGTTAATTTCATACTTATTTTTTTTTTATAAAAATATTATATTCTTTACTAATTCTAATTTTTTTTTCTTATATAATATGAGCTAGGTTTTATTAAAATATAAATCAAATCAGATTTGTATTATTTTTTTTTTATAAAAATAAATTTATTTTTTACTAATTCTAACAGATCTGAGTTTTACTAAAGTACTTTGTTCTATATAAATCAAATCAATTTTTGTATTATTTTTTATTTTATAAAAGTAATTATATTTTTTATTGATTCTATCTTTTTTTTTAAATAATATAAACTAGGTTTTGTTAAAATATAAATTAAATCAAATTTTGTATAACTTTATTTTTTATAAAATTAATTTTATTCTTTATTGATTCTACCAATTTTTTTATTATAATTTTTATCAAATGTTTCAGAAATTATAAAAATAGTTGTAAAATTTTTTTTTATATATAGACTTTATAAAACATAAATCAGGTCAGGTTTTATATTATTTTTTTCTATAAAAGTAATTCTATTTTTTACTAATTCTAACTTTTTTTTCTTAAATAATCTGAATTAGATTTTACTAAAGTATAAGTCAGTTCAGGTTTTGTATTATTTTTATTTCTATAAAACTAATTCTATTCTTTTTTCAATTTAAAGTACCAATCTTGCCCATATGTCATTTATTAAGTAATATATAATTACATATAATATACATAGTACATTAACAAAAGTACAACTAATCATATATATAACTTTAGTCATTATCTAATTAAGGGTTCTGCCCACAAGTTATCTATTAGATGCTATACCTGAAATTTACCTATGAGTCTTCTATTTAAACTTTCTGACTTTCAATACTATTTATATATATATCTGTAATACTTACATTATTATTATAGTAACTTTTGGATTAGAACTATCTTAGTTACTATTTATATCAAAGTACCATCTCATTGGATGTTACTAAGTATCCATATTCCTTTGAATTTATCCTCAACACAGACTTACTAAGTATGGTACCAAGATTACCTCTTAGATTTATCCAATTTAGTATATCCTGTATTCACTAAACTGGTTTTGATGTCAGAGGTATTTGAATTTCAATAAGTCCATTCCTTTCTCATAGTTTCTTTTTATGTTCATCATATCATCTGCTAGTGCACCTTCTTTTTATTTCTGATATATTAACTGCTTCTCTCACATTGAGTGTCAACTCTTCATATCAGGAAACTTCTTTTTGAGAACTTTCTTATATATTGATCTTCTATTTACATGAACTTAAGTCATAGGACTTTATATACATTCATATGCTTCTATAGATTACAGAATTTTGCCTTCAACTAGAATTGAACCATTGACCTTGTCTGTGAAGGGAAGGGCACCTAGACCACTAGGCTACAAGACCCCATCCCTAAGTAATTCTATTCTTTATTGATTCTATATTTTTTTTTATATAATTCTAACTAATTTTGCTAAAATGTTATTTTTTTCAATAAAAATAATTCTATTCTTTACTAATGATTTTTTTCTTACATAATCTGAATTAATTATAATTAAATATTTTATAATACTCTAAATATTTATTTTACAAAATATTTAAAGTATTGATATATGTATAAATCAATTATACTTGTCTATGAAATGTACTGTCAATGAAATGTTTGTCAGTAAAATGTGCTGTCAGTGAAATAAGCTTTTTAGTGTAATAATTGTCTGTGAATTAATTGTTGATAAAATAAACTTGTCAATAAATTAAACTTGTCAATAAATTAAATGTTGGTAAAAAATTATTGTCTGTAAAGTAAACTTGTTGGTAAATTGAGTGACGGTGAAATAAGATGTCAGTGAATTGAGTGTTGGTAAAACAAACCAAATCCCATAGAAATATCATTCTAAGCTTTAATCATGTCAAACTTTATGACTTATGAGTAAAAACAAATAAAAGAGATCTATAGATACAAAAATAAATAAGGATGACGAATAGATGTTGGGACAGACCTATACTTCTAAGCCTCGTCCACTACAATACCTTTGTAGCTTCGTAACTAATCACGTTATAGTCACATTATGTCATATAGTCACGTTATGGTCACGATTTAGTCAATTTTATATAAAAAATTTTATTAATCTATAAAGAACAATACTTTTAATATATCAAAAATATAAGTTTTCTATTACTTTGTATAGAATTAAATATCCTTTACTATGCTTCAAACAATAAATTAAATATAATAGTTTCAATAGAAATTTACAAATAATTAATAGATTTCTTGGTTAAGTTTCTAATATTATTGAATAGTTTAAATTAATAAATAAAATTTTTTAAATATGTAAACAAATTGTCAAAATTTTAAAATACCTTTAATAGCATTAACAGCATTTGATATTCTTTGTGTACAAATAATTTTACTAGTATACATAAAATCAGAATGTTTTGGTGCGACAATTGGCAATTCTTTTATTATTCTATCTGCTTCCAAAAACTGCTTTTTAATTTCATTTTCATCATCCGAATTTTCCATAATTTTAATCCATTCTTCAAATTGATTCAAAACATCACTAACATTAGGCCGTTTTTCTGGATTAATGTTCATGCATAGTTTAGCAAAATCTATATAGCAATTCGGAGTTCCAGGTGCAAATTCTGGCCGCAATACTTCTTTACAGATCTTGACAGCAAGTTTTGTGTCAAATTTGTAACCATCAAAAGGCCTTTGTCCAGTTGACATCTCTGACATGATGATTCCGAATCCATAAATATCAGCAGCTTGTGTAAACTTTTGACCTAATAAGACTTCAGGTGCGACATAAGGCATGACACCATAGATATCGCTTTTTGAATTATTTTCATTACAACTTTTAGATAATCCTAAATCTGAAATATAAGATTTTATATTTGCACCAATGTCTTTATCTTGCAAAATATTGCCACTGTGAAAATCTGCATGAATATATTCTGCTAAATGAATTCGGTATAAATCTTTAGAAATATCCAAAAGTAGGTTTAATTTTGTTTGCCAAGTAAGATCACGAAAATTATTTCTTAAAAACTTGTTAAGGCTTCCGCTATCAGCGTATTGAAATACCATTAGGTATTCATTAGTTTCTGTATTTCGAGTTAAACCGTATATTTTAAGACCAATACCACACCATGTACATTTCACATGATGTTCAAACTTTATAATTAATTAATTAAATTAAAGGAACTAAATGAATTAGTTCATATATTAAATAATTGCTAAATAAATAAATTTAACTTACTTCTTTGAAGGAACCAGACAAGGTTTTGAGTGCAACGATACTGGATGCTTCACGTGATCTTATATAGTTAAAATCATTGCCGTCGATTTTTCGTATACCATCCAACCAAGTTGCCGAATATACAGTGCCAAATCCTCCCTTTCCAATTTCTTTAACATCAGATAATCTATCAAATGGAATCCATTCGACCGTATTTCCATATACAGAGGTTCTAAGTTGCAACGCTTTCATGAAATCGTCAATTTCCTTATTTCTACTTGTCCACCTTGTTACTTTATCAGGGTCGCATGCAAGACACCACGCTTGAAACGTGTTATTTTCATTACAATGTGGACATTTCCCATATTTAGCATCGCTTTATAATCAATATGATAATGATATTTTATTTTATATTCCATGTTATTCTAAACTTTCCATCAAACATAAGTAATTTCTATACTTACCGACTAAAAAATGTGAATGAATTGATTTGTATTAATTGATTTGTGAACTTGTTTTTAATTCCAATGATTAAAAAATATTATTTATACTTACTAACTGGATGAATGATTAATGCGAATAATGATTTGAAAGGTATTACATAATGATAAATAAGTATTTATGTTTGATTGTAAACTCGCTCTGTTGTTTTTATTCCGATAATTAATAAATCTTTATACTCACTCACTGAATGAATGATTTGAAGTGTATTACGTAATGGTAAATAAGTATTTATGTTCTTGATTTGTGATCTTGTTTTTAATTAATAATTATTTTTTATACTTACCGACTAAATTAAATGCGAATGAAATGATTTGAAGGGCATTAGGTAATGGTAAATAAGTATTTAGGTTATTGATTTGTGAACTTTTTTTTAATCCAAATAATTAATAAATATTCTTTATACTCACCCACTAAGTGAATGATTAATGTGAATGAAATGATTTAAGGGTATTACGTGATGGTTAATAAACATTTATGTTTTTTATTTATGAAATTGCTTTTAATTCCAATGATTGACAAATGTTCTTTATACTTACCGACTAAATCGATGCAAATGTAATGATTTGAAACGTATTAGGCAATGGTAAATAAGTATTTATGGTTTTGATTTGTGAACTTATTTGTAATTTCAATAAATAATAAATGTTCTTTATACTCACCGACTAAATTGATGCGAATAAAAATGATTTGAAAGGTATTAGGCAATGGTAAATAAGCATTTATGTTCTTAATTGGTGTACTTATTTTAATTCCAATGATTAATAAATGTTCATTATATTTACCCACTAAAGGAATAATTAATTCGAATGAAATTATTTGAAAGATATTATGTAAAATAAATAAGTATTTATGATTTTGATTTGTGAACTTGTTTTAATTCCAATGATTAATAAATGTTCTTTATATACTCACTCACTGAATGAATGATTAATATGATTTGAAGGTATTATGTAATGGTAAATAAGTATTTATGTTCTTGACTTGTGAACTTGTTTTTAATACAATGACTAATAAATGTTCTTATACTCACAAACTAAATTGATTTGAATGAAATGATTTGAAGGGCATTACGTAATTGTAAATATTATTTATTCTTGAATTGCGAACTTGTTTGTAATTCTAATGATTAATAAAGTTCTTTATACTCACCGACTAAATTGATGCGAGTGAAATGATTAAAGGGTATTAGGTAATGGTAAATAAGTATTATGAAATTGACAAGGCGTAAACTCCATGTTCTGTTCACGTGATTTTCGAGGTCAATTATCCTCGAACACAAAGCACATTCATGTTTAGGTTTTGAATTTTTTATTTTATACTTTTTTAATTGGCCAATTGATCTTTTAAATCACGTGAGCATAAAATCGAATCTGCCTTGCTGTTTTTATTCCAATGAATAATAAATTTTCTTTATACCCACCGACTAAATTAATCCGATTGAAATGATTTGTAGAGCATTATGTAATGGTAAATAATTACTTATGTTCTTGATTTGTGAACTTGTTTTTTAATTTAATTACTAATAAATTTTCTTTATACTCACAGACTAAATTGATGTGAATGAAATAATTTAAAGGTATTACGTGATGGTTAATAGTATTTATGTTCTTGGTTTGTTAACTAGTTTTTAATTCCAATAATTAATAAAGTTTCTTTTTACCCACCGGCTAAATTAATCCGAGTGAAATGATTTGTAGAGTATAATAGTAATAAGTATTCATGTTCTTGATTTGTGAAATTGTTTATAATTCCAATGATAAATGAATTCTATTTTATACTCACCGACTAAATTAGTGGAATAGAATGATTTGAAGGTATTATGTCCTTAATTTGCAAAATTCTAAATGTTCAATGCTTAATAAATGTTCTTTATACTTACTAACTATTGAAGGATTAATGTGAGTGAAATCATTTGGAGTATTGCGTAATGGTAAAAAGTATTTATGTAATTCCAATGATTAATAAATTTCCTCATACTCACGGGCTAAATTAGCACAAATAATTAATATTTATGAACTTAATAGTCAATACGTAAATTAAAAGTCTTTTTTTTATACTTACTCCCTGATAATTAAAGTCAATAATTAATTTTCTCAATTTAAAAAAAAAAATAAATTTAAAAAAATTGACTTACTTATGAATCCATTCCCAATATTTATCGTAATTTTCTTCCACGCCAACTCCAAGATAGTAACAAATGGCCGTTTTTCGAATTCCAATAGGATTGCCTGCCTCAGCTGACTTTAGATAATATAAAAATGCTTTATGCATCTCGATTTGAACCCCAATTCCTAAATAATAACAATATCCAACTTGATACATTCCTTTAGGATCGTCTAGGTCTGCAGATTTTTGATAATAACTGAATGCTTTATTTTCATCTTTTTCAACTGCAATTCCATATTCGTAACAACTTCCAAGCCAGAGTAAACTCTCTGGATCATTCATATCGGCAGATTTTTTATACCAAATTAATGCTTGGTGTTCATTTTTTTCAATTCCAATTCCTTGAAGATAACAATTGCCGACTTGAAGCATTCCATCGGCACGTCCCATTTCATCAGATAAAGTAATAAGTTTAGAGAATCCTTTTGAATTACCTGCCTTTGCTGAATTATTGTAAAACTCAAATGCTTTATTCTTATTGATTTCGACACCAATTCCTAAATCATAACAATAACCGACTTGAAACATTCCGTCAGAATTTCTCTTATCAGCCGATTTTTTGTACCAAGTAAATGCCTGCCGTTCATCTTTTTCAACTCCAATTCCTAAAGAATAACAATGGCCAACTTCATAGATTCCGTTAGAATTTCCCTTATCAGCTGATTTTTGATACCAAGTAAATGCCTGGTGTTCATCTTTTTTGACCCCGATTCCTTGAAGATAACAATGGCCAACTTGAAACATGCCATAAGAATTATTCATATTTGCAGATTCTTGATAATATTCGAATGCCTTATGCTCATCTTTTTCAACATTAATTCCATGTTCATGGTAATAACCAAGCATGATTTTTCCATTAGATTCTCCTTTTTCTACAGATTTTTGGCAATTTGTAAAAGTTAATTCTCCAAATTTGCTTGTGAGTTTATTTATTTTATTCGATGACTGTTTTTTAGTTGACATTTTAGATGCAAAAAAATTAAAAAAAATTCTCGTTCAATAAAATGAATCTTTTTATTAAACTATTTTCATACGCCACATTTAAGAAAATTGGTTAATAATATATCCTAAATGATCAATTTGTTTATGTTATTTGTGTACAATGCGAGAAACCTAAGAACCACGATCTCCTTATGGGGATAAAAAATCTTGTGCCTAGTAGCACAACAGAACTTAAATTATCGACTTCAATAAAAGCAATTATGTAAACACTTTATTGACGCTAATAATTTAGGAAATGCACAATTTGGTTCGGTTTGTTCATAATGAAAGATTTGTTTGTAGTTTTCTATATTTATCATTTACCCGTGACATGATTTCCTCGGCCATTGTTACAATCGGAAAATTTTTGCCAGATGGTGTAATGTACATGATCAAAACGTTCGTTCTGCCAAAAATTGTTCATGAATCAAAAATTAACATAAGAAACCACCTTTATGTTCTAATAAAAGGGTTCGTTTGACAATCTTATTATTAACACTACCCTCTCTAACTCCCAACCCCGACCATAATCCTAACCTTAAACGAATTTAAGAACTTCGTCTACGTCACAAACCTGGTGCACAGCATTTATGACTCATAATTTTGTCAACAGAATACACTTAGATCCTATACTGTAGCTATAGTTCATAGCCGTCAATAGAAATCAGGCAGATTGACATTTTTTTTTAAAAAAATAATAAGTAGCTGCGCAACACAGTTGCGCAAAACCAGGAACGGAGGAATCTATGCAGACATCATTTCCGTCACTAGTAAACTATATATTAATTGCAATCCGTTCCTGAGATAAGGAAATGACTCTTTATAAAAGAAGTCGATAGTACTTGCAATCTGAATATTGGTTTGAATTTCAGTGTCTGACTGATAATTTTGGTTAGCTAGCGTCACTCTCGGGTGATTATAAAATCAGTAAATCAAATCATAAGTAGAGTTACATGTATTATTTATTATTGAGGATTTTTTATCGGTTATTTTAATAATTTCGAAAATTAACTATTCAGGTTGTTTTTTTTTCTTAGTGCATTACGACATTTTATAGTTAGAGTCTAATAGCATAATAATTAGTTATAGTCTTATAGTCTATAAAAGGAGGATTCTTTCTTGTACTAGTTAGGTTAAGAAGGATATTTCTCTTGTCTTTGTGTGTAGAAATAAATCACGGGTTTTGTATTTAATGCTTGCGGCACTGAGTTAAATATGGTTGGAAGATATAAAAGCTCTCCTTTGCCGTAACAATGTTCTGTAGATTTTTTTAAAATAACTACTAAAGATACATTTTTTGAGTGAAGAATATGGTTTTTTATGTTTTTATTTTAATTTTTAATAAATAGCTTTTATTATGCTCTTTTCAACAATAGCAGATAGGCTCAGTTTTACAATTTTCATTAGCTTTATGTTTGTCAAATTTAGGTAAAGTTTATTTTACATTGTTAAAGAATTTCTACTTACAAAATAGTATAGATCGAAGAAATGGCTCTATTACATTAAGGTATACAATTTTGCTCTATCTTTTTTAAAAAACAAATTATTATACTAGCTAGAGAGAAAAGCGTACCGAAAGTTAATATTATCCGCAGTAAATTCAAAAAATATTTATCCCTAATTACAGAAGTAATGTTTGATCATACATACCCAGCGTCACTCAGTTCCAATGAACCCGATCCAAAATTCTGGGAGTGCAATAACATTAGCGCCCACTACGTATTTAGAAATGATCGACAAATTTTTTTGATTAACTCTGTGATTATCATTATCAGCCCGATAAAAAAATTAGATGAAAAAAATGGTATCAAATATTTAGCGTTGAGGCCTTTAAATTTATATCATGTCACTAATTTTTGTGCCTAGAAGTTTTATTTTTACTATTATTTGTTATTGCACCTTTGATTTTATAGATGTATGCGTTCATTTGTAAGTTTCTTTTTTTTATAAAGTAAATTTAGATAATAAACACGAGTTTTTGTACCTTATGCAGGCATATGAAAAATAAATATATTGAATGACGAATAAGTCACGCGAACCAATCAATTCCAAGATTTTGCATTCGTTCCTGATACCTACCTTTTAAAGTATTGTGCGGAATGAATCACCCAATCATATGCTGAGAATGGCACACACCATCTCACCATACTCTACGTACTTCGTACTCCGTTCCTGGTATGCATTCACTTTCACAGCTCATATCTCGATGAATTTTGAAGTAATTGTCAAAAAGAAAGCTTAGATCTCACGAATTCTTTTCAATATTATATAATTAAATTAGCTTCAAAATTCATGAAATATGGGCTGTGAAAGTTAAGGTATATTTTTTTAAAAAATGTCAATCTACCTGATTTCTATTGATGGCAGCTCCACTAATATTCAGAGAATGTTTATTTGAAAGAAAATTGGTTTACGATCCGTTATTATAGAATAATAACCTTTATTTCGGTCAAAGAATCAAGAAAATTATTATCACGAACTGGGAGGCTATAATGGGACTTCAACCAGATTATGATATAAAGCCCTACTTAACATCAAGAAAAGGTAATTTCATTTCAATACTGACCTTAATTATACAATGCTGTTATATCAGCAAAGTCATTATTGGTGAAGTAAAATGTACCGATCAATTATAATTGTATAAATATTATTTTTACATGTTATCTAGTTGCGTCACGCATACAAACTGTTTTTCCATTAATGTTAATCCAGCCAAATTTTTGATATAACTACCGTAGAAACAGAGCAAAGGTAACCGGTTCGTAGATTTGCTTTAATTTCCATCTTCGTTAACCTTAAGCCTACTTTAAAGAACACATATAATAAGTAATTCTAAAATGTTAATTTATATGCAAATAAATTAATTCATAATTTCATTTAAGTTTTGAATTCTTTTGGTTTACTTGATTTACTGCACAGCTCTTGTTTACAAATTACTTTTTTATACGTTTTTACTATTAATCGAATGTATTATTAAACGAAATTAGAAGCTTTACTATTGATTAAAGTCGAAACCAGGCTTGACTTCTATTCTATAAATAAAACCTTTATTGATGCTAAATTACCAAAATATATTTGTCTAGCAATTTATCTTAAATATTGAAACGAATTAAACTTTAAAATACAGGCGATGATGCAATTCAGCCCAGCCTTTTGGATTAATTCAAAAATATGGCTATTTTATAAGAAAACTCAAAAGAAATTAACTAAATTTTTATCTACATTTCCTTTAGTTCAAATTCTGTACCCATCCAATAATATTGATTCCAAAAATTAAGTTGAACAATTAGAAAAAAAAATTAACAATTTAGAATAATTTAAGAGGTTACGAAGTTGAAATGAAGCAATTAGATAAGGTTTATAATAATAATGAAAATACCAATGATTAATAAGAAAGATTAAAATGGCAGATTAAAATGGAATTTACATAATATAAAACCGAAAAATACAAAATTTGTGTGCATTTTTTTTATAGCTTTTTTAGGGTTAAGAGTCGGTTTTAGAGCTAGAATTATTAGTAAGCAAGTATAAGTGGATTTGAAGAAAATAAATAGAAACCTGAATTTGATTTCATTACAAGAAATAAATATTAAATTGGAATTTCAATAATTGCTAAAATAAGTGCATACTTAGTGGTGATGCCAAAAATATTCAATTGTGATTTTATAACTTATAATAAATTTAATTGCGTCTGATTTTAATCTGATCGCTAACCGATTACTGCCTGATTGATGCCGATTTTTGTTACAAAATTATCATCAATCAGCCTTTTTTTGACCTGCGTGATCTACTATAATTAAATTTATCCCTAGGGTAATTAGATTAGGATTGTTTGATTTGTTTAAGTTTATCATACGCGGGTAAATCTTTTCTTGGCATGCATTTCAATTAGTGCCTTAAAATCTTTATTTCTCTTTTTCTCTTTTTTTTGTTTTTGTAAATATTAATAATTTGATCAAATAAAATAAAAATATTGGTCTCTGTTTTCAAATAGAAAATTCCACAGAAGAATCTTAGAGCCATAGAATATAAAACATTCATATATCGAAGGAAATTCCTGTATGTAATAAAAATCTAACATTAAAGAAATTGTAAGTCAATAGTTTCACAAAATAAAATTATACATCATAAATTTACCAACTAAGAGTAATAAAATTATACATCATAAATTTACCAACTAAGAGTAATAAAATTATACATCGTAAATATATTAACACTTAAATCATGCATAACTACGTATGCGATTCGAACTCTCACTGGAGATTGGTTGAGAGGCATTATCACATATATACACTAATATATATAATTTATGAGTATATGTATTTGATTAGTTACCCTTTTTTATCCGGTCAGCAGAAACTTTATCTAGTAAATGACCTACCTACAGTTAATTCGGGTACAGTAACCCGGATACAGGTTCAATCCTTATGCTATTCATCAAAACTATACTATGACCTAAAGCCACACTTTGAACTTTCCTTAACAAAGAAGCCAAAATTGTGAGAGGAATTTGTTGATTAGGGAACAAAAAGGTTGTTTCATAGGCAAAAATTTAAAATATAATACAAATATAAGCTTAGATTTTTTAAAAAATAGTGTATTATGCTAGTGATGTCTCTCGCGCCAATTATGTATATAATATAACATCATATCTCGCACTAAATCGAAATCTCTTGTTTTTTTTTTTTTTTTTTTTTTTTTTTTTCTAAAAAAAAATTTAGATTTGTACAAGTTTTAGGTTTTCAGGAAAGTATACACATGAAATGTACATTGTTCCTATCCTTTAATATGTCCCAGTTTATGAAACCAATGATATTTGGAGATATAGATATGCTTATTAACAGATTTATTACGTTGAAATGGTAATTATGGTTATGCAAGATTTCTGAATGATTTATATATGCCATTAACGTACAATATATTACGCGAAATGAGTTGGAGGGTTTATACATGAATCTTGTAATTGTTAAATTGGCACGAATTAAAATCATTTAATCGTACTTATAGACTGTATGTGTAGCAAAGAACGTTTTTAGATATAACAGTAATTTATATTTTAATATAAGATCTTACGCTTCTTCCTTTTTTTTCAAACCTTAGTTTTGGCTTTTATGCGTGTAAGATAATGCCACCGCAAAAAAAACGTACTAATACAACTGTGGCGTGTACAAAACGTACTAATACAACCGTGGCGTGTACAAATTGTCGAAAACGACATGAAAAATGTAATAAACCTTCTGGAGAAGATAAATGTACAAACTGTAATAAAAGAAATCTAGATTGTACTTTAATAGAGGGTAATAAGCGCGGTCCAAAGTCTGCTGCTGATGCATACCAAAATACATTCATGTCCAATTCTTCCTTCATTCACGATGAATACACGTCAAATAATGATCAAAACATTATGTCTTCTCTTAATTTCTCCCCTAATTCATTTTCTGCTAATGATTCTTTATCACATCTTTATAATCATAGTAATACTACTGTTATTAATGATAACGCTTATGAGACTACTGAGGCTACCGAGACTATTGAAATTTTCCAGAATACTCAACCTCCGTTATATTCTCATGACTATGATCAGAATATATCTTCCTTTTCAACTAACGATTTAAATGGTTCCTTCCATATTGACCCTCTTGATGAGGCAACTGAATCATCCCAAAATTGCAAGTACGTACTGTTTTGTCTGAAACACCGTCGGATTACGTTCAATCCTTGTTTTCACGATTAGCCGATTAGCTCAAAATGTGTAGAATGTGGCTTTTTTCCTTTCAGATGAATAGTTAGACTTTTTTCTACGAACCTTCAATTCTTTTTTATTCGATCGGTTTTTTTTTATTCACTACAAACACATTCACAAACGGGTGTCGCAAAGCGAAAACCTGGAATTCACAAACAAGTGTCACAAATCGAAAACCTGGAATTCTTGATTTTTGGAAATTTCACTTTCAAAAACAGTGATCATATTCCTATAATAAATTCTATTTAATAAATCATGTGTCGGAAAACTCTCAATTCCTTTTTGTGACACCCAACCAATTTTCGATACAAATATGGTTTTTTTTTTTTTTTTATTCGTCACAAGCACAAACATTTCTCAATTTCTCGATAATTCTTTTTTTTTTTATATTCGATAAAAATTTTCTTTTTAGTTTATCTCGTTATAGACCTAAGCACTTTATATAGCCGAAAATAGTTTTATCTTCATATTGTTGATAGATTATTTAGATGTATTATGAAATATGCTATGATCAAATAATTGAATTTTTAATAATATCCTTAAGCAAAATAAAGTTTATAATAAGGAAATAACATTTTAAAAAATTTTGGCAACCTAAAAAAAAAAAATACCGAAATAAATATATATATTATACAGAAAAAATATGGATATCAATACAATATTTTTGGGCAAGCATTTGACCGGAATAATTACAAGTTTTGCAGATCAATTCCGGATTTAGATTGTTTTCATGCGCACCTTTTTCCATGTGATTACAATGACACATTATATTTATAATTGTTATTATTACGGTATTTGAGCATTCTTACCCTACCCTTACCTATCTTACCTACATTACATTAAAGATGGCAACAAAATTTTATGAAAAACTTTCAAATGATTATACAGAACTTCTTAATGACAAAGAAGATTTTAATGTAATTATTAATGTTGGTAAATCTTCCGATTCTAAAATATTCCAAACACATTCTGCTGTTTTAAGATACCGATCGTTATATTTTCGTAATAAACTTACAAATATCGTTAAAGATAAAAATGGAATTAAAACAATTAATTTGGATCAAGTTTCCGTTCAACAATTTGATATTATTATCAAGTAAATTTTAAATTTTATTTTTAATTTTTTTTATATATTATATATTTTTTAAAATTGTTACGAATATTAAATTTATTAATTTTATAAAAAAAAAAAAAAGATATATATATGGAGGCGTAGTATTATTAGAAGATTTTGATGCAAAATTTATCTTTAAGCTCATGCTTATTTCATGTGAGCTTCTTCTTGAAGAATTGGCTAAATATATTGAAACTCATTTAATCGAGACAAAAGCACATTGGCTTATTTTAAATTTTGCTTACGTTTATCAAGAAAGTTATAAAAATAATTCACTTCAAGAATTACAAAAATGGAGTAATGATATCGTGGCAAAATATCCATATAAAATTTTTGATTCTGAAGATTTTACCAAACTTAATGAAACAGCATTGGTATCACTTATCGGAAGAGATGATTTACAAATGGAAGAAATAAAGATTTGGAATTATATTATTAAATGGGGAATTGCTCAAAATTCGGATTTATCAATAAATTTTAAAACTTGGACTCACGAAAACTTTCAAACATTAAAGATTAGTTTACAAAATTGTTTACCTCTTATTAGATATTTTCAAATATCTGGGGATGACATTTATGATCATGTATATCCGTATAAACAAATTCTTGAAAAAAGCCTTTGGAAAGATATAAAGAAACGATTCATGTCTCCAAATAAACCTGTATTATCCAAAATTCTTCCACCTCGTATTCTCACGGCACAAACAATCTTACTACGAACAACCGGACCATTTTCAACAGTTATTAGTGAAGCACATGCGGCTGAAATTGCTTCATGGATTGATAGAAAAGAAGAAGAATATTCTATAGCGAATAATCCGTACGAATTTAATTTACTTCTTCGTGGAAGTAGAGATGATTTTACCAAAGATTCTTTTTGGAATTTATGTGATAAGAAACCAAATCTTGTAGTAGTTATGAAGGTTAAAGGCACTGATGAAATTCTTGGTGGATATAATCCTATTGGGTGGGATAGAAAAGTTACAGGTATTAAGAATTGTAAAGATAGCTTTACATTTTCATTGAAAAATGATACCATTCAAAATTCTATTTTAAGTCGCGTGAAGAGTCCAGATAATGCAATTTACTCTGATCCTGATCGTGGTCCGATATTTTGTACTAGTCTTTATATGAGAGATAATTTTAATTTAGATAATCAATGTTATTGTTATCATAATACTCACAATACCAGCTTCGTATATTATACAAATCAAATTAGAAATGCGTCATCTTATATTAGTTTTTGTTCACATTTTTCAGTAGATGAGTATGAAATATTTCAGGTTTATAAAAAAGTTTTATAAATTTTATAGCACATAGTTGATTTAAGTTTTTCATTACTCAAACATCAATAAATATGATAATTCGTTAAATGATTTATATAATTTTAAAATGATGAAATAAATAAACTGTTTCTTTTTCTAGAAATAGCAGTTAATTCTATTCTCAACATGATATATAACAAATTTTCTATATGCAAATTTAAGCAATAATTATTTAACGATGTGGTTAGATTTAAATGGAGATATTCCACGTTAAATAATATTTGACTCAATAATCCGAGTCAAGTATCATAACCAGAAATTTGTCTGGTTGAATGTATAAGTCAATTTTTCAGGTAACTTATTTATACGTTTTAAAGTATTGTTTGAGAGTGTGACATTTTAGTGACAAAACACTATTGATGCACCCTGTTCACCAATCTTAAACTGACATACTTTACTAGAAGATCAAATCTCCAAAGTTGATTATGAGTGAATGCCATATTCCTATATTATATTCAAATAAAGTTTATTTTTACTATATTATATTCAAATAAAGTAAATTATTAGCTTTTTAAATTTTGCAAGTATAAAATTAGTGTTGCGTTATTAATGTGTTTTATAATTATGTTTGTTTAGTCATTTTATATTAATTAATTAAGTTTGTTTAGTCCTTTTTATTATGTTTAAAACAAAATTTCTTGTTTCTTTTTTTCTAAAAAAATATTTCCTCTACGAATAGGCGAAATTTTCAAAGACAGAAGCGTAATTTTGTAAACTCTATCTAAGACTATAAAGTTACACTTTCATTTTTGTAATTTTCAAATACTCATTGGAAAAGTTAAAACATGATTATTTGTTTTATGTTCATTGTAAAAGCTTTTAGTTTGTTAATAGGCAATAATCTATTAATTTTATTATAGTTATATAACGTTTAAACTACGATTAATTAATTGTTTGTCATATCTCATGTACAGTGTTGACATTCTACGTATTGTTCTATTGTAAATTCTATTCTATTACTCTATGCTCTATGAATGTCTTTATATTAAATTATTTAAATTATATTAAATAGCATTAAATTATATTAAATTATTTAAACTATATTAAATAGCATTAAATTATATTAAATTATTTAAACTATATTAAATTATATTAAATCATATTAAATTCTATTAAATTATTGCAAATAAATAAAATCTAATTTTAATTTTAACTCTATTTTTAATATTAATTTTAAAAGTTTGAGTAAAATGTTTATAATTAATTTAAAAGTTTGAGTAAAATGTTTATAATTAATTTTAAAAGTTTAAGTAAAATGTTTGTAATTAATTTTAAAAGTTTAAAATGTTTGTAATTAATTTTGTGATGGTTAAAATTTATAATTTTAACCTGGAGAAAAATTAGTTAAATTCTAATATGATTATAAATTAGTTGAAAAAAACTTTTAATGTAGCAAAAAATGCCTATTGTTCTATTAACAAATTAAATTATTCTATTAGCCAACACTGAAATTATGTATATATTGTCAATATTGTATTTTGAAATCATATAGCACGTGGAATTCAAGTAATCGTAACCATTGTTACTACAGAGAGTGTTGTTCTTACACGTAGCAAGTTTGAATATGAAGGTATGTGCGTTTGTATATGAAGGTATGTGCGTTTGTATATGAAGGTATGTGCGTTTGTATATGAAGGTATGTGCGTTTGTATATGAAGGTA
>CAJVQA010002481.1:0-21837 GCA_910591915.1 Cetraspora pellucida | reverse complement strand
TTTTGTTTACATCAGTGGTGTGTGGATTTAGGCTTAAAATTATATCTGTAATAAATTTGGGTTTTTTTGTTGCTATAATTTGAATTAATAAACTATAATTGTTTTTTATAGTCAGTGTTGGCATTTGGACTATGTCCAAACAAAATTTTAATTAGACATGGACAAATATGGACATGGACTAAGTCCAAAAGGTGTTCATGTTCAAATAAAGGGTCAAATATAAAAATCCTTTGTGTAACCACTTCATCCAATAAAAACTTAACACGTGACATATTAAATCAGATTGCTGGTAAAATAATATTTTATTTACCTTCCAACTAACATATTCGCAACTTCCCTTTTTTAGCATCCTTTCCATGACATTTATAGTCATTATCTCATACTTTCATATTTGTCAACATTATTATTTAACAATGGGTGAAAAAGAACAAGTTTAAAAATTGTGCCTGAACAATTAATACAATTAACGTTAATTCATGATGATATATGGCTAATAACGAACAAAAAATTTTGGCATTGTTAATTAAAATATGCTGTTGTATGCTAATTATTTTTAATACCTCATGCTGGCCTTTTAAATAAATTATATATGTACATATATACAAATACGAATATGGTTCAATTTAAATTAATAGTAAAATAATATTTGTATGATAGCATGTTCGGGTAGGTGGTACACTATTTATTTAACAATAGTTCTTTATTTTAACTAGTGTCCAGGTTTATGCAATTTCGGGAATTTGTCATTGTTCAAACAATGAAAAATCCCAGAAAAAATTGCATAAGTCTTGATCTCTACTTTTAGCCAAAGGTGAATGATACAGATTTTTGAACATTTTACTGTTATCAAGTGTTGTAAGTAATCTAACTATAATGATACTAGACAGTAATAATCACAATAGAAAATCTATCTTGGTAATTTTGTTAAATAATGTGTTAAGCTGAAAATAATGCCATCGTGAGAATATCATAACTTCTGATTAGTATTTGTGCATTTTGTTTCTTCAAAACTGGTTTAATAAAGAAAATTTTAATTTAGTATAATGTAAAATAGAATGGGTCTAAAAAAATCTTTCGCATCATAACGATACTTTGGGCATTTTCAAACAACTTTCTTGTAAGCTCAACAAAGAATTTGATCAGCTGTCTATTAGACAGATTGATCTAATTCTTTGTTGAGTCCATTGAGAGAAATGCTTGAAAATACACTTTATTTGGGTAGAGTGATCACTATAATTAGTTATTATGGTTTATTCGAATAAAAGGCTTTATTGACCCCTTTCAGCAATTCAGACTCTTTTCATTAGTATACTATATCTAATGTAGTAATATGAATAAATTTGAATTGTTACATATAATTCAAAAGTCTGAATCGCTGAATGAGACCATCGTATGATATAGATAAATTTAGTAACAATCAATAGTATAATCATCATAATTACAATTATCTCAGTTGCTTATTTTGCAAAATAAAAAATAAAAGGCCTTTTTTAGTAGTACCATATTGTTCTTTACATTACCATATTAAGTGACTATTATGTATTTGAAATTTATCTATCATACTGTTTAATAAGGTCAGTTGGAGAATTCAAAAATTTGAATTAAGAATATAAATAAAAACAAATAAATAGTTAAAGAATTTTTAGAGACAAAGTTTGATTAAGAAACCAAGTAGCAATCTCAAAGTCTCACATTGATAATTCTACTGGTTTAATCATCTTTGCTTACTCATCATATAAATATGGGCAAACAACCCTATTATCTATTGGAATTTATAATCATGCTTGATGAAAAAACAAATAAAAGCAACAAGTTCTGTGTTTGTCAAGAATGTGTAATTGGTTCTTCTTATGAAGATGCATATAATAATAGGTTTGCAAATACACAAGAGTTAGTTCGCCATCACTTAAAAAATTGCATATATTTTAAACAAAAATATAGTGAATCTGAACAAGCAGAAATTCTAGTCAAATCAGATAAAGTGGTTTCAACAACTAATAATTGTAAGCTTAATTAATTAAATACAGTATTGTTTGCTTTCTGTATATATAAATGTTGGTTTTATTTTTAACTTAGCTTTTCAAGAAAGTATCGATGATAATTCTGCTACTGAATCAGAAGTTTCTTTGGTTGCCAGCTCTCTTCAGTCAGATAAGTTTCGAAGCAAAAAAAATAGAATAGATCGATATTTATTGTGGCCTTTAAGTGAAGATCAACAGAAACATTTCAAACAACTTCTACTTAAAGCAACTGTTTCATGTGGTTTGGCTTTTTTTTGAGTAGAAAACCCAGAAATAAAGGCACTTTTTGAGTTTTTCTATCTACCAGTTAAACTGCCCTCATGAAAAAAGCTTGGTGGCCGAATTTTAGCAGAATATACACAAAATATAACTAAATTAATTAAAGAAATAGCTCAAAATAATAAAATAGTGTTATATTAGCATATGATGGTTGGAAAAATATAAAAAAAGAGTCAATTTTCGGAAGTGTTTTAATTACTTCAAAGGGTAAAATTCTTGTTTGAAGTGCAGAAGATATATCAAATGAACATACGAAATGGCCTGATGTACAATGTTGAACAGAAAATATGCTTGATGATCTAAAAAAAAAAGAAATAAAAGTTATTGCTATTGTAACAGATTGTGCATCTGAATATGAAGCAGCTAGGTAATATTAGATATACTTATTTCACCAATGCTCATTTTGTAGATACGGCACTTTACTAACAATTAATTTACTGACGTGTTTATTTCACCAATACTATACTTATTTTACTGATAAGTTTATTTCACTGATAGTTTATTTTATTTATAGCTTATTTTCCTGACAAGGTAATTCTAGTCATTGTCATTAGGTTCAGGTTAGATTTAGAGTTAAGATTAGTGTAATTTATAAAAAAAAAAAAAAAAACTTGTCAGCGAAATGAGCTGTGTGAAATAAAATGTCGATGAAATGAACTTGTCAATGTTAGTAAATTGATCATTAGTAAAATGTTGTATCTATATCAGTGAAGTGATACAGCATCATTATTAATAAATTTTTTTTAAATTTAGAAAATGTTTACAGCATGTGCATTCAGAAATTATATTTATCCCATGTTTTGCACATCAAATGAACTTGTATGTTGGTGATATATTTAAAATTTCAAACATATTATTAGCTATTGCTGAACAAGCCATTTGTCTTGTATCCTTTTTTCATCAGTCAATATTTTTTTTGAGGCACCTTCGTTCAGAGCAAGCATCTTTATATAAGTCATATATTTCTTTTGTAATCCCAAATTCTACTTGATGGAATAGTCACTATCTGTGCTTTGCTAGCATTATTAGGTCCTGTGCTGCACTCAAAAACTTAGCTACAAGAATAGAAGAAGAAAATGATGATAACCTTAAAGGTTTTCCTAGAAGTATTCTTTTTAATATTTCAGACAATGAGTGGTAGAAAAACCTTATACAATTAAAGGTTCTTCTTGAACTGTATATGGCATCATTAAATAAACTTCAGCAAGATAAAGGCTGTCTTACTGAAGTTTTGCATAGTTTTGGATGGGTGTGCCAAGTTATTAAAAGTATTATTAATCAGGATCTTAAAAATTATTTGCTAATGAAATTAAAAAAACGATGGTTAGCCTGGAAGCAACCGTTGTTACTTTTGTCTTTTTTATTACATCTGAGTTATCATAATACACAATTTAACCAAAATATTGATGGTCTTTCTTTTATGCATATAGGAGAATGGATTGTACATTATTATAAATCTTGGTTTGGTAAACCTCCATGTTCTATTTTGCATGAATTGCAATATTATGAAAGTGAAGAATACCCATTTGATAAAGAAACTTTTGACCAATATGGTAGTAATGTGCTAAACTATTGAAGTTTTTGTAAAGGAATTGCTGTAGAATTGCATCTTGTGGCAGTTTGTATTTTTTCAATTTGTATAACTACAACATCAGTAGAACAGTTATTCTCTGCAATAGGATGGTATCACTTAGATCATCGTAATCGACTTCAGGTAAATTATTATTTTTTTTTTTAAATATCAATGTATAAATTTATTGCCAATATGATATATCATTACTATATGAACTAGAATGAAATTAAAATGTTAAAAAAAACACCTTTTGCACTCTAACAAAATAATTATTTTTTAAACTACTAACCCTAACCATTATTTCTTACATAAATCATTCGTTTGTCAAATATTGTATTGGTAATAAAATATCCAATTAGTCACAGAATCATTTATGTTTATTAAATTTTATATCTAATAGTATAAAAAAGTCCTTGCTATGAGCCAAATAAGATCAGAGCTTTTATATTTACAAAATATTGTGACGATTGATAAGTCATTAAAAACATATAAACAAAATATTGCTATTCCATTTGAACAAATAAGCCCTGATAATGACAACGAAGAGGAATTTATATTATCAGATGAAAACACTGATAATAATAATATTGATACAGGAGATACTAGGGATAACGATCATATAGAAACAGTTAATTGTGTAGATGACTGGAAAGTAATTGTAGAACGATGAATAAATCTAACTGAAGAAGAAGATGAGCATATGCAATATAATTTAGCAAGTTCAGATGAATCAGAAAGTTTAACCGACTTGTATGAAGAAGAAGATGAAGTAATGCACCAAGATTTTTTAATTCATTCTGCAGATAATTTGGAAGCAAAATGGAAATTGTCAGATATTTTTGCAGATTCGTTAGTACAACCTGATTCTATCTATTTGCTTTTGGGTGATTAGGAATGTAAGTAGTAATCTTATTTACAGTAAATGCGAATTTAACTAATTAAAAATTAATTTAACATAATATCAATTTAATAATTATGTACTTGCGAGCTTTAGTATACCATTAGAAATTGACCAAACTATGCAACAGCTTTAAATAACCGTAGAGAAAGCTTTCAACAGATATAAAAAATCTTTTGTAAATTTAAATAGTTAATTAGAAATTAACCCAAATAACAAAATAGCATTAAGAAATTAGAAATCACTTGCACATTTTAATAATCATAAAAAATATTAGTAGATGGATAATTATAAATATAGACATATTGGTTGTATTTTCATGCTTATTATATTTTATTTAAACTTCTTGTAGTTTTAAGTTTGGGAAAGGTTTTTAAGGATAGTGTTGACCACTTAGGTTATATCTAACAAGTTATAGGCAAATGTTGTCTAAGAACATTTTAGCTCAAGAGCTAATAAAAATATAAACTTCCTAAGTACTATTTTGCTTTGCACTTTTTGTATTATTAACCACTTTTATGATATGACAAAGAGTTTTGCATCTAGCTTCACAGTATATAATCTATATACTTAATGCAGACATCATGACATCACTTTGTTTATTAATTATGTTCATGATATATTGATTGAAAGTTAGTGATAACATTTAAGAATTTGAAACTTTTCTAAAAAAAAAATTGCATTAATAATCACTTGGGACGGGCAAGAATAAACTTTAACAATAGAAGAAAAAAATAAAAAAATTCATAGTTAATATAGCTTTTGTCTTTTGCAAGCACAAATAATCTGAGAAATAATATTTATTAGAGATACCTCTTGTGCGAACATACAACTAAAAATTAAAACTTTAAGTAAGACTTATTTGGGCTTTAATTCTTTTAGCCAATCAAAACTTATGAAAAAGGTTACACAAATTACATGTTAGAATTTGGACTAAGCACTTATGTCTAATCAAAAAATATGAACAATATGGACATAGTCCATATTTGTTCATGTTCAATAGTCTATATTGTCCATGTCCATATTTGGCCAACACTGTTTATAGTTGATTCATTTGTTGTTGTAGAGTTAATAATTGAGCCAGGATAGAAGTCTTTAAGGATTGGTTTTAAGAAATCTAAAGTTTAAATTCCAGATGTTGTAAGTAAAGATAAGGAGGAGTTTTTTGATATAGGATAGCTTTTGAACCAGTCTAAGAGTTGGTCTTGTTGTGTTGTAATTTGTAGGTTCATTTTAGGATTATAATCGATAATAATATTTAAAAAAGGTTTAAAGTTGAGAATAATTTGAAACAGAGATATAGAAGTACTTTTTAGAGTAGTTTTTAGTAAGAATAGAAAGTTTTATAATATAGGTAGCAAGAAAGAACAGGTGAAAAGAATGGAAATTAGACGAGAAAATTGAGTTTTTTAAGATTGACAGTAAATTTTTCAGTGAGCCAGTAAATTTTCCAGATTTCTTTGAGGAAAATTGAAAAAAATAATGGGTATTTGGATATTTTTAAGGTTGGTAAAAAGTGAAATTTCTGGGGCAACCCAGTAAATTTTCTGAAATTGGCCAATAGAATTTCAGAAGAAGGTTTGGATGAGAGTTTAGATAGAAATATAGATAATTTAGTAAGTTTTGGTCCATTTAAGATAAAATATATATTAAAATAATTGTCTTAGTGAGCTAGATATTTTTGTTTAGTAGAAGAAGATAAGTTTGTTTAGTAGAAATTAATAAAAATAGAGAGTATGTGTTTTTTTAGAAAATGTTAGTTTATACGTAATGTAGTAATTAGAATTTGGTGAAATTAGTATAGTTAGAAGTAGAGAGTTTAGTATATTTAATTTAAACAGAAGTAAAGAAGTAATATTAAGTATAAATTGAAGAAAGTTAAAAGTTGTATAAATAAAGATAATTTTATTTAAATGTAAGAGTTTTTTATATCAGAAGAATAGATATAAATAAATTTATATTGTTTTTATGTTAGAAAGTTGTAAAGAAGAAGTTTAATTAGAAGTTTAAGGGTTGTTAGTTTAGTAAAATATTGAGAAAAGTTGAATTGTTTGTTTGAGAGAAGTTGGTTTTAGTGATCTATGGGAAGAGTTAAGTAATTGGTCCTATGATATGTTAATTAGAATTAGATAAATTTTACTATTATTTGATTCATCTTGACAAGATAAATCAGTTAGTAGTAAAATTATCTGTCACTCTATTTTTGTTTAAATAAAATAAGCAAATTTTTTAAATTATAATTTTAATAATAAAAGTTAACCAATAGTGAAAAATTTTATTAATTAAATCAACCTTTACTATTAAGACAATTTTGTTCACTATAATAAATTCTACTTACTTTTAAATTTTTATAAAGATTAGATAATAATTTATTAATTAATATTTATAAAAAAATATATTTGTATTATAATACATTCATTGGGTTTAAAAATGTATTTTATAAAAATTAATTAATAAAAAATTATAAAAATTTAAAGGTAAATAGAACTTTTAATGCTGAATAAAATTGTCTTAATAATAATATTATGTGTGCATCATAATTGGTCTATGTATTTAAATTTATTAAAATTTTAACTTTTAACTTATTTTGTAATAACTTGTGATCTAGTAATCAAAATCAAATAATTTTGATATTATTTGATTTGTTTTAATGAGACAAATTAAATGATATTAAAATTGTTAGATTCTGATTATTAGATCATGTAATATTAACCAACAAAGTTATTTGTATAATAATTTGAAACAGTGTTCTAACAAGTTTTTATAATTATTATTATAATTTTTGGAATACCTACTTCTTACCTGAAATTTTTTTGTTTGTTTGGTAAATTACCTAATTCTTCAAAAACTATATCACTGTTTTTAGACCTTCAGTTTGAAAGCAGTAATGTAATTTCTAAATAGTTAAATAATTTACTAAATGATCAAAAAGATTTCAGATAAAGAGTAGATGTTTTAAAAATTATGATAATAGCTGTAAGCATAAACTAACTAGTTTAAGCAGAATAATATTTATAGTTATTACTGTATTAAGTACTATTATAATATTTTAGCATTGCAACATTATGAAATTGTGGCATTACAACTTTACAGCATATAATATTTACAACAATTAGGTAGTATGCAGTAATTAATTCTACCATCTGGTAAAATGTTATAATTCAGTAATTTTTCATCAACACTATATTAGCTTATTAGAGCTAAATAATTATTACTGTAGATTGGTTATTGATTTGTATCTGAATTTCTTACACCCAATGACTGAAACATATTCAATACAAATTAAAGATATGATAATCTATAGTTAGATTGTTTGAAGTTAATTCTTTGGTTAATATTACCTTCCAGTCTCTCTTTGAAAAAGAATAACTAATCAAATTGCTAGATAACTCTCATCAATCACTTGATTTATATCGACCAATTAAATTGTCTCATATTTATGTTTGTTTCTTTCAAGATAATATTAACTAAAAATTTAACTGCAAGTGTTCTTATTGTGAAGTAGTTACATATTGTAGACTACACTATTTATTTATTTGTATAGTTTATTTTATTAATTTAAACTTTTTTTAACATAAAACTGTCATTAAAATTTAAGCTATAAAAAAAAAAACATAAAAGCAGTAATAATGTAAACTGTAAGAATAGAATAAAAGTAATTGTACAAAAATTTTTCAGTCCTATGCTAATTAATATCCTAATTATCATTAATACAAAGTATAGTAGAAAGAATATATCTAAATTTTTGTGCCAAAAACTTTTAATTTAATAGCAAAAGGCTAATTTTTCTTTTAAATTTGAGTTTTTTGTAATTTTTCAGTTTTTTTTTACCTTTAATGTTTTTACTTTATATACATGCTAATTTTACTTCATATACATACTAATTTTACAATTAGATTAAGTAAAAATCATAAGACTACAAAATTTTTATATTATCAAGTTGTTAATAATTATAGTTGCACAATAATTTATAATATGTTCAATCAAAATTAATAAAAAAACTAGTCTTTATTTATTGCCTTGAGTACACTGATCAAAAATTGAACTATTTGATTTATTTTACTATAAATTGAATGATATAAAAATTAATTAAGACTTAAGAAAAAATTAAATATTATGGTATAGTTATTACATCTTTTTTTTTTTCTATCTGAAAGCAATTTTGAAAACAAAATCAGCAAAGTACAACAGAAAGCAGAGATATACTTAATACTGAAAATCAATATATATATAGTGCATTATAATACTTGGCTTGTAGTTTTTTTTCTATGTTAAAAGTTAATATTACATATGATATATATGATTCTATATGTTCATCATATATTAATTTGAGTTAAAAAGTTTTCAACTTAAATCAAATCAAAATTTGAATACTCTGTTTAATTTTGTTATTTTTTTTTTATATTTATAACTACTAATTATATTATTACTGTTAACTAATATGCAATATATAAAAGTTTTTTTACTATTCACTTTTTTTTAATAAATATAGATAATACAATTTGCAAAGTTGTTTCTTCTATTTGTGGCCAAGATAAGCTAAATATTAAAGGTTTTCTTATAAATAAAGATAAGCATTACAAAAATACCTACTATTGGTATTGTGAGAAATGCAATAATCTAAGATATACTAGACATGTTATAACAAAGTTAATAAATAACTAGCACTATCTTCAAGATATCTCAGTATCAGAACATAATCACATAGCTGATGCTAGCTAAGTGGAAGTTATAAAAGCTATTAATAAAATTAAAAAGCTAGCACAACAAACTAATTATAACCCAATACAAATATTACAAACTGTAATAGCTAACAGTCCTCATAAGTCTTCATATCTTTCTTTTCAAAATGTGATTTGTTAAATTATTTAAAGAATTCAACATTCAAACAAACCTGTTAAACTACAATCTCTAGAAGATTTTTATGTTTCAGAAAATTTTAAAAAAACTTATAGTGGTGTAGATTTTTAGTTAAGAATTCTATTATAGGTTAAAATTATATTTTAATTTTTACAACTGTTAGTAATATTTGCAATTTGAACTAATTACCTTTTTGAATAATAGATGGAACCTTCAAAATGGTTCCATTTATCTTTAAACAGCTATATACTATTCATAGACAAGTTGGTGTAGAAGAAAATTTTAGAATACTGCTACTTGTTTTTGTTTTAACAACTAGCAAATTAGAGGAGTGTTATAGAGAATTATTTTATTGTTTAATAAATTATAATGAAGAGTAGTATATTGATTTATATTTAAATATAGACTTAACTGATTTTGAATTAGTTGCAATTAATGCAATTCAAGCAAAATTTAAAAATGTTAGAAATAAAAGTTGTTTATTCCATTTAGCTCAATCTGTTTATTGTAAGCTTCAGTCATTTGGACTTGCTATAAGATATAACACCAATATAGATTTTAGTTTAAAAATAAACCATATTTTTGCTCTTGCATTTCTCTTTGCAGAGAAAATTCTTGCAGCATTCAATGAGTTAAAAAATAATTTTCTAGCAGAAGTTCAAGAAATTATTAGATAGGTTGAATGTAATTATGTGCATAGTGAAATTAGAAGGATACAAAGAAGTGAAAATAAAATCAGATCTGAATCATTATTTTTATCTTATTTTTGGTCAATCTCTAGTAATGTTGAATTAGTTTATTCTAGAACTACAAACTCTGTTGAGGGTTGGCACTTTTGGTAGAAAACATTAATTGATTATAAACATATTGGTGTTTTAAAAATGATTAAGAAAATCAAAAAAAAACAAAACAATGTTTAACTTTGTATTGAATCAATTTTGCAAAAAGTGCCTTGACCTCCATAATGAAGATACAATATTGAACATAACAACATATTCAAGCAGTTTTTGATAATTGAAATAATAGATTTTTAATAAATTTTCTTTATAGTATTGCATATAATATTACATTTTAAATTATTATATATAAAGTAAAAATGTAATATAATAATAATATATTAGATATTATGCTGCTAATAATATAAAACTGCCATTAACCCATATATACAATGTATAGTGTATATATATAAGTTTGTAATATAACTTATATAACTCTTTCCTTATGCTGTTAATGAAAAAAAAGATGTGCAATAGTAAAAATAAGACTTTTATATACAGAATTTGGTTGCCAATATAGACTTATATATATTATTTATCAGATATTTAATATTTTTTATTTTTTTTTATTAGATTTTTTACCAGGCTGATAAAATGATAATTACTGATCATCAAAGACAAGCAAAAGAACAAGATTGATAATTTTTCACTTTTTGTATATGAATATAAATATACATATATATATACATATATATTATATAATACAATATAAGAATCTAATCCTTCTGACTTTTTGAATATATATATAATGGTATAGGTAGCTAGTATATTAACCTCTCTAAGTACAACTCTCTAAAGATAACATCTCTCTAAATGTAGCTTTAACTCTGACCAAAATATATACTAAATGCAATTTTTTTATTTTTTAAATATAAGCTATCTAAGGTTGGAGGTGCAAGGTACTTAGTAACAGGTATAATGTAAAGGTAATAAGCCAACCATTTAAATTTACTTTATATTAGAGTAGTATGTATTGGTTAGGGCACAAATTTTTTTTATAAAAGTTCTAACACTTTAAAAACTATGCCAAAAATCAACTTAATTAAATAGAACCTTCAGCATTTTACAAGAAAATTGTGTGTCCTAGTTACTATATATATAAACATTTCAATTGACTTTAAACTTCTGAAATATAAGTTTATTTAATTTTTAGTTTAATAATAATTTGTTACAGATTACAGTAAGAGGTGAAAGAAGTAATGATTAATTTGCTTTGTAAATTTCTAATATAAACAATAAATAAACATGAAACATAGTTATTATTAGACAATATAATATAATAAAGTAATGCACTATGCACCAAAAGGTCTTGTTCATATATCAGTAGTACATCATTAGAATTATAACTGCATTGCCAACTCTAAAGCTATCAAAGGTTTGGTCTTTACAAATTGTATTTAGGAAGGTTTAACTGTATTTGTTATTATAAAATTAAATTCTTTTATGATACTCATATTGTTTAGAAGAAGTTAATATATAAAAAATATTAAAAAATATGAAAAAGGTTTAAAGAAATATGTAATAGTAAATAAGTATTTATCTCATAATTTGTAAGCTAATTTTACTGATTTTAATTCCAATAATCTTTAGATTTATAAGCTAATAAAATTACTAATATAAAAAAATAGGTTAAATTGTATGTAATAGTAAATAAGTATTTATATTTGTGATTTATAAGCTGGTTTTGCTGATTTTAACTTTAAAAATTAATAAATGATCTTTAAATTCACAAGATGAATAAAATGATTAATGCAAATGAAGTAGTTTGAATTGTATTTAATAGGAAATAAGCATTATATTCGAAATTCGTAAGTTTTACTATATGTTTTATGATTGGTTATACTATGGGTTTTTTTTGTCATTTTGTAATATTGATTCTTATATAGTAAGTATTTGTTTATTCTTTTTTGCTGCTTAGTTCAATCTTTACATTAGTACCAATATGTGTCTGCCTAAATTTTTTTTTTTTTTAGGATTTTTAATAGTCATATCATAGTAAACTTTATTCAGATTTTCTACAGTATTTTGAGATATTAGATTTGATGTAGATTTTGTTAATCACTATGCTGTTTGTGAAATAGTCACTAGTGGAATTACATCATTATGTTGTTGTGCAAAACATTTAATTGAAATTAGGTCAGAATAGTTAGAGTAGTGTTGTCACTAAAAGCAAAATCAATAGTGTCATTAAAACAAAATTTTATTAGAATTTTTAATAACATTATTAATTTTACTTCTAGTGGTCTTTCAGTGATCTTCCAGTAATAACATTAGGTTAGAGTAAATAGGCTAGGCAAGAGTTAGTACTGTCATTAGTTGTTAATATTGTAATACCAGAATATTATAATTGATTATGTGAAAAATACATGAAATGCAATAAATGCAATAAGTGCAATAAGTTACATTAAGATCAGAATAATATTTTGGATCTAAAAGAGTGTATATAGAAGATAAAAGAAGGAAATGAAGGATATTAAATATAATATATAAATAGTTTAATTAGTTTTAATAGATAAGTCATATTTATAACTGATAAATTCAGTATTATAAATAAAGGCTATAATGGTCCTTAGGAGCAGTATGCTTCATTTGCTTTTTAAAATACAAGTCTGACCTGTAGGCTGATAGTGAAGTGGTTACACTCCCAGGTTGCCAATCACAAGGTTGCCAGTTCAAGTCCAATAGGAGATGAAAACTGAGTTAGGACCATGATTGTTAATTAACTACAGCTAACTGTGAACTATGAAAATAGGAAGATCTTTAGTATCCAGATCCTTAAATGGTGACAGACTTAATATAAGAAGGCTACAATGATTAGAGAGCTAAGGATAATAATAGAACAAAGGAATCTCTGATTAGGAATAATATCAATAAAATTTCAGGATAATAGAAACACAAAAATTAGTATATAGATAATACTGTAAAAATGTACACAAATAATGTAAAAATGTAGAAGGGATTCTGATAGAAGGTCCTGTGAACTTGAAATATGAACTAATAAAATAGTCACCAGCTGCAGCCCACTAGCAACCATGCAGTAGAAAATTAAAAAAAAAAAAAATACAAGTCCCAATATATTATAATATCTATAATAAAATACTAACACTATACTTAATACAAACTCTATAAAATCTATAAACTTTATTATTCATTTAAGTTCTTGTTCATGTGGCTTATCTTACTTGTATTTGTTGATCCCAAAGTAACTGAAAGCCTTAAATCACCCATCAGCCAAATCTAACATTCTCTTTTGAAAAGGTTACTTATTGTATATTATGCAAGATTTAGAATTGTAAAGTAACAGAGTTACAATCTTCCAAACCCAACAATATGTTATAAAAACTAGTTTTTTTTTTTCTTTCTTTCTGAGCAACTAACTACTTTTTTTGTAAACAAAACCTAGTATTGATATGGGAATTAGAAATTAGATTTTTTTATTATAAGTATCAGTTTTCTTTAAGTTCTCTTATGTTTTTTTTTCTTGAAATACTAATACACTTTTTCTGTAAGTCTTAATTTCATAGAGTAAAAACTTAGAACAAGTGATTAATTTTATCAGTTTTACCACTATTCACTACTATTTACTACCAGTTTTACTAGCAACTCTAATATAGACTAAATACACAAAACATATTGAAAATGTATTTAAGTAAAAACCTAATTTAAATATATTAACATTGTTAAACATTATCACTATAAATTAAAAAATATATATTATTATTATTTAAAAAATATATTATTTTATATACTAATTACTAAAGTTTATTACTACCATATCACAAGTTTATTGAATTAGCCAAACAATTATTTGATCAATTTTTTATCTGATGTTCCAAAATTAATGAGAACAGCTATACTGGACCTTTTTAGTTTTCTATTATTTATATTAGCCTGTAGGTATCTATGAGTCTTGTAGGCCAAGCTAAAGCATCAGGTTCTGAGTTCTAAAATAAGAGCTCAAAGGTAAAACCCCTATACAAGCAGGTAGAACTAAGATATTGCCATTATTTGGTTATATAAAAGCCTAAGAAAAACATTATAATTAGCATAGAAAATAAAAGTTTCATATAAATGTTATCAAAAAAATAATCTTATAGATCAAAAAATAAATTATTTTTATAATAAACTTATTTTTAAAATTAAACTTGTTAAATAAATTATTTTTGAAATAAACTTATTTTTGAAATAAATTATCTTTAATATAAACTTGTTTTTAAAATAAATTATCTTTAATATAAACTTGTCTTTGAAATAAACTTGTTTTTGAAATAAATTGTTTTTGAAATAAACTTGTTTTTAAAATAAATTGTCTTTGAAATAGACTTGTCTTTGAAATAAATTATCTTTTTTTTTTTTTTTAACTATTCCCGATGTATTACATCATGAAGCATGTGTGGTGCTCTAATTTTCTTTATTAACTTTAATGTTTAGAACCTACAGGTTTATATATTTAGTTGCTATATACATCACTAGTGGTGTTCCCTAGCGTCACCATATCATATTATTAACAAGTTTATCACTATTGTGATAACCCAGGTCTCTGGCCCCACAGTGTAGGACCCTTTACTCGAGTTCGCAGTTCCCTATCAACAATAATCCTTTCAGGTTCTGTCTTCTTATTTCTATTGCCTTTTACGGTAATTTTCTAATCTGGAATCCTTATGTTATCGACATTTCTTGTTGGATTATCTTCTTATCTAAGCATCGTGTAACCCTGTAACTATGTCACTCAACTTGTTCTTGCTGTAGTACTTTGTCTGAAATTGGAAGTAGACAATCCTCATAAATCATTTATTCTTGTAATATTCTTGTCTAGAAGTAGAAATGAGAAATAAGAAATTCCCTTAAGATTATAACAATTGTGGTCCTGGCACAGCTTTTTCCTCCAGTTGGAATTGAACTGGCAACCTTGCAAATGTGACCTAGGAATGCTAACCACTGCACTATTGACCCACAGGTCCTTAAATTATCTTTAATATAAACTTGTCTTTGAAATAAATTATTTTTAATATAAACTTATCTTTGAAATAAATTATCTTTGAAGTAAACTTGTCTTTAAACTAAACTTGTCTTTAAAATCAACTGTCTATAAAATAAACTATTTATAAAATAAACTGTTTATAAAATAAACTATCTATAAAATAAACTATCTATAAAATAAACTGTCTCTAAAATAAACTGTCTACAAAATAAATTATCTATTAAATAAACTTATCTATTAAATAAATTATCTATTATAAACTTGTCTATAAATTAATTGTCTATAAAATAAACTTATCTATGAATTAATTGTCTTTGAACTGAAATATCTACAAAATAAACTTCTATAAAATGATACGTACCCTCATCCAACACTGCTGTCAGAAACAGTACCGACCAGTGCTGTAAAATTGGGCTGTTCATTGGTAATCGTCGCATCTTCTTTTTTATAAAAGAATGTGACAATTATCAATAAACAACCCGATTTAACAGACGATCCATCAGAAACGGTATTTCTGCAACAAAAACAGGTCAAAAAATTTTAACGTCCAAATTTGGACGTTAAACGGTTCAAAGAATAAACAGTGGGTCCTTCAATCAGTGCGATACGGCGATACAGCATCAAGAGGCTTCGAATTAACACGTCACGTAAACATAAAAGTGATTCTTATATACCTTTTTTTTGTTTATTTTGTAAACACGGTAGATCACGTACTAAATTAATACGCAATTGCAAAAACCGGATAACCAACTTGTTCTGTGTAACTTTGAAATTGATTATCTTCGATTGTGAAATTTTAAATCATTTTTTATAATATCCAAATGTTAAGGCAATGAATATAGGTGCAACAGTCTCACGATCGATAAAGGTATCCAATCCATTCGATTTTTCCTTGACTTTTAAAACATTTACGGATCATATTTTTTATACAGAGAACTTATATGTCGGTGGGGCCTAATTTTCCCGAATTGATCTTATCTGGCATACAACCAACTAATATTCCGCATATCGGAAATTTTCTTGGCGTTATCTCGAAATGGGTTTCCCTCCAGCGAACCACACATGATTCTGTAAAATTATTATATCCTATTGTTGATTTACATGCTCTGACTATTCCACGGGACCCAGAACATTTGAAAAAAAGTAAGTTAGAAACAGCAATTATATTATTAGCATGTGGAATCGATCCGGCGAGAAGTTTTATATTCGAGCAGTCAAAGATACCAGCTCATACTGAAGTAGCATGGTTTCTTAATTGTATCACACCAATGAGTTGGTTATCGCGAATGACCCAATGGAAGGTAATGATATGTTGCTTATCACGTGAGTTTAATAATTTGCTAATCAAATTATTTATTTCATTAGGCAAAAATTAAATTGAATAAAAATATCCAATCTATCGATGATGAAGTGCTTTCATCTTCAGGTCTATGTTTGGGATTATTTTCTTATCCTGTATTACAAGCTGCTGACATTCTGCTTTACAAGTATGACTTTATTATATATAAATTATTTGATATTAACACGAAAGAAACGATATTACATTCCATCTTATTTTTAGAGCAACACATGTACCAATTGGTGAAGATCAAGTCCAACATTTAGAATTAACAAGAGACATCGCTGTAACATTTAACAAGATGTTTCATCAAAATGTATTTCCTTTACCATTATCAATTATGAGTGACGTACTTTTTTTATTTTTTTTCTGTAACTTTCAATTCAATATATCACATTAACGTATCATAAATAACATACATGAAACTTGAAACAGCATCGGCAAAGCGAATCATGTCACTTTATGATCCTTCAAAAAAAATGTCTAAATCTGATCCATCAAACACTCGGATAAATCTAGACGATTCACCAGCAATAATCGCTGAAAAAATCAAAAAATCAACATCAGATTCTTTAAAATGCATCACTTATGACCCAATAACAAGACCGGCCATAGCAAATCTAATCACTATCTATGCAGCTATGCAAGAAATAACTGTTGATCAAGCCATAGTTGAGCATAGTAAAAGTGATATCAAGACATTTAAGGATGCATTAACACAAGTAATAATAGAGAAATTGTCACCAATTCAAGAGGAAATTCAAAGATTGAGATTCGAGCAAGGTTATGTGCAACAAGTATTGAAAGGTGGTGCTGAAAAAGCTTCCATAATAGCTGAAAAGAATTTAGATGAAATTCGTAAAGTCATAGGATTAAAGTAATCTTTTTAAACCGTACGAATTGCAACTTAGGCTCTGTATTATTAAATGGTCTAGTGCTGGGAAAAAAGACCAATTCAACAATAAAACATCAGTTTTTCACAACCCTTATTTTTTGCCAGTTTGGTGCCTTTTTGCCCAAATTTTAATAAAAAGGAGATTTTTTTAAAAAGCAGAGATCAATCTTAAATTACCAGAACGGTTTTACTAAATTACACCAATGGTGTTTCATACCACATTTGTTATATCTCAAAAATAGTTAAATGATCAATGTCTAAATAAAAAATGTGTAGCACTCTCAAAAGCCTTACTCTAATATCTAATTTTAATTTAATATGTAAATTGTTTATTGATTGATGTAAATATATATTATAATTGTTATATTTCAAAAATCAGCTAATTAATATTAAATATTATAAGTAAAAGAGAGTTATCATTCAATCGGGATGCAGGATCAGGTGTAACATGAAAATCTTTAATCGTAATTTTTTTTATTTTGGTATTTGAAAATCTTTTCATTAACTTAACTGCTTTTAAGCTTTTAAGCAAATTTGTAAAGTAGATTTTTATAATTCTAATAATAGAATAATTACTAAATTCGGATTAAAAATTTATTTAGATAGGTTTATTTAAAATTAGGTATTATAATTCTATTATAAAAATCATATGATAATCAACCAATCAGAATGTTATTATTGAGAATTTGGATTTACCATTAAGACTTTTATAATACATATATATATATATTTTTTTAAATGTTAAGGTGAGTACATGTGACCTAGGATTTTATTGGTAGTATCAGTTGGCCAGCATCTGTTGATATAATAACACAAAGGTGATTATAGAAAGAGTGTACAATTAGTTACTCGCACAACTTTAATTATTGTCTAATTTAAGTAGTTCATCTGAAGGTTCTACACTAGTTACTATACCTAGGACCTACCTGTAAGTCTTCTATTTAAACATTCTGATTCTATATTCATCACATCCTATTAGTGATTTTAATAAATTAGTAAAGATATATCATAATTACTAAGTTATGTTTAATTTTATGCTAAACCTATAGTGTGTATTTCATATTTACAGTTCATCTAGTATTGCTTTGACTTAAATCATCACTTGCAATCAGGGTTAACTATTAAACCATTTTTATCTTTATAAGGTTCATCTAAAACCTTGGTACTTATTTTTTTGATGTTTTCTTCATCAACTATTACTAACTTTTATTTAGAACTGATAGAACTTTCTGAACTCTTAATTCAGATGGCCTGATATGATATATCTTAGTATTCTTTTTCTTTGATGATTCTGGCAACCTAGTTGGTCATATGCTTCTCTACACATCTTGTCATTTGATTTATCTACCTATTTCTTTGGGAGTGTTTCATGGATTTTAATTAGTCTAATAATACTGTTAAAAGTTTTGTACTATCTTTTTAGTTAGGATTTCAAGTAAATTTTTGATTTTTTAGTTTCTTTACTTTCTGTGCTCAGTGGTTTTATCATAGGTTGCACTGAAATTTTATAAAATACTGGTTATTAACATTTCTCTATATAAATATAACATTATACTTAGCATAGATGTTCTGAGTTCTCATTCAAGATAGTATAACTGAAGGTTACAGATACACTAATTTAAATGATTAATAAAGACAATTATCATAACACAGACCTATTTTCTAAAATTCATCATCTATGGAATTTGAACTCTAGACTTGCTACTTGAGAATTGACAACCTAATCACTTTATTAGGTCATTATATCCTCTTTTATAATACATATATATAAGTATAATTTTTTTTTTTTTTATAATTAAAGTCCCTGTCTTGGGAATATAATATTTTTATTCAAGTATATAAAACACAACATGCTTCTAAGGGTTATCTGTATGCTAGAGGTTACAACTAGTTATATATGCACTTTTGGTATCTAATTTAAGTAGTCTGCTTACATATTATTATATAAGTTCTATACTAGTTACTATATCTGCAAGCTAATTAGGGGTCTTGCCTATTTAAACTCTTTGTATATGCAATTTTCTTTATATTAAGAACACCTCAAGATTACACTTATCCAAGTTTCTGATACTAGATATTATCTTTAAAACTACTTTATTCTTAATAAGAAACTTACTAGAACCTTTATATCCTATATATACAAACTTAGTTTTATGTAATATGTTATAGTTATCTAATACTTGTCATTTAAAAAAATAAATATTTTATGTTTGATTTTAATAAAAAATGATTTTATAATTAATTTGAGAATAGAAAAAAAAGAATAAAATTAACTTATTTATAATTATTAGTTTATAATATAATTAGTATAACAAAAAATATTATTAACTATTATATTTAATTTTTTTGTCATAAGGATTATCTGTTTAATTACTATGTTATACTATTTCTACCTTTGTAAAGTTCACTAAAACCCCAGTATCTATCTTTCTGGCATCTTCATCATTATCTCCTACTAGCTACAACTCAGAACCAGCAGTCTCTTCCAGACTATTAATTTAGATGACCTAGTATGATATACTTCTGTATTCTTTTTCTCTGGTAAATCTGATGGCCTAGTTGGTTATATACTTCTCTACATATATTTGATATCTGGTTTAATTTTTAGTTTCTATAAAGGTGTTTTATGAATTTCAACTGATCTGATATATTATTAAAAGTTCATGCAATTTCTTTATTCAAAAATTTTCAAGTGGGTTTCTGTTACTTCAATTTCTTAGTCTTCTATGCCCAGTAGTCTTATTGTAAGTTTGCACTGGAATCTTATGTAATATCAGTCATATATTCCTCTATATATATATAATATTATATTTCACATAAATGCTCTGAGCTTCCAATATCAATAGAATTCAATTTGGTATATCTGGGTTATAGCCACATAAGACCAACTGATTGACAGAAAACAGTTATTGTAATATAGTTATAATTTCCAAATTTTGTTATAGGTGGGATTTAAACCTTAAACCTACTATTTAGAGGATGACAACTCAACCATAATACTAGGATCACCATTCTCTAAGTATAGTTTTTTTAAAAATAATATATATTACAAAAATTTAATGTTTTTAAAAAATTTATTAGTAATATATTTTTATTTGCTATATAAATTTAAATTTATTGCACAAATTATATAATAAATAATCTATATATGTTTTATTTTAATAAAATTAAAACAAATTAATTAACTGATAGATTAGAAAATAGTAATCTTTATATTGGTAATAAAAAATAAATATATAAATAAAATATTTAATTTTTAAAATATTTTATCCAAATTTTATTTATAAACAATTAAAAACATATATTTTATTAGATTATACTTAATTTTTAGTCTAAATAATATTATCTAATATTATAAAATTTTTATTATAAACAAATAAATTTAAAGTTAGAGGTTAAACTTACTTTAAGTTAAATTAAAAAATTAAAATTACTTTAGATTAAATTAAAAAAATTTAAATTAAAAATTGCTATTTTACTTTTATTTTTGTTATTTATACTCTCTATCTATATTAAATTTTTTTTGACTAATTATTGTATAAAACTTTTAAACTAAATCAAATTAATTATATAATAATTAATTTTTAACTAAGTAAATATAATAATAAATTTATATAACACAATATAATCTTATCATACTTTTATATAAAAGGATACAAATAGCAAAAATAGAAGGTATTAATAGCAACACTCATTATGATAAATTAGTAGATTATATTTTTCTGCAAACAATTAAATAATTTTAGTAATTAGATATATGCACCAACTTGAAGTTACAATAATTAAGTTAACTATAGCTTAAGGTTAGGATAAATGTAGATTATTTTTCATATGACTTAAATGATATAATAGATTTTTATATAGTAAATTAAAATGTGATACTAATAAAACTATTTATTTTTTAATTAATTTAAAATTTAATAATATATAGATTTAAATAAGTTATTTATTATGTTAAAATTTTATAAGTTGTTTAATTTAAAAAAAATATATTTGTATATATCTTAAATGTTCCTAGAACACTTATATTTTTCTTAGATTATACAAAAAAGTCAACTTTAATTGGTTAATTTTCAAAAAACTATAAGAGAATTTTAATAATAAATTTTTATATCTAATCTTTAAAAATTTATATATTGATGAGTTTTGAACCAATTTTAATAATTTTATTACTGTTAGAATCACAAGAACCTACTCTACAACTTTACTTAAGAG